>JAPZIH010000737.1:0-158600 GCA_027410445.1 Discoglossus pictus
GAACTGCTACTTCGCAAAGTGTGGGAGATACCCCCACCCCTTCCCATGCAAGAACAAGTGAGGGGGCAGGAAAAGAGGGGAGGAATGGGAAAGAGGGGAGGAAAGGGAAAGAGGGGGAGGAAAGGGGAAAGAGGGGAGTGGGAAAGGGGGAAAGAGACACAGGGAAGGAAGGGGGGTAAGTGGAGGATGAGACACAGGGGGAGGGGGGTAAGTGGGGAATGAGACACAGGGGAGGGAGGGAGGTAAGTGGAGGGATGAGACCTCAGGGGAGGGGGGTAGGTGGGGAATGAGACACAGGGGGAGGGGAGGGAGGTAAGTGGAGGATGAGAACACGAGGGGAGGGAGGTAAGTGGGGATGAGACACAGGGGACAGAGGGGGGTATGGAGCATGAGACACGGGGGGAGGGGGGTAGTGGGGGATGAGACACAGGGAGGGGAGGTGGGGATGAGACACAGGGGGACAGAGGGGGAGTAGTGGAGCTTAGAGACACAACAGGGGAGGGGGAAAGTGGGGGATGAGACACAGGGGAATGGGGGAGGGTAAGTTGGGGGTTGAGACACAGGGGACAGAGGGGGAGTAGTGGAGCATGGAGACACAGGGGAGGGGGAAAGTGGGGGGATGAAGACACAGGGGATGGGGGAGTAAGTGGGGGGATGAGACCACAGTGAAGGGGGGGTAGCGGGAGCATGAGACACAGGGAGGGGGAAAGTGGGGGGATGAGACACAGGGGATGGGGGAGGTAAGTGGGGGATGAGACACAGTGAAGGGGGGGGTAGTGGAGCATGAGACACAGGGGAGGTGGGGAAAGTGGGGGGATGAGACACGGGAGGGAGGGAGGTAAGTGGGGATGAGACACAGGGGGACAGAGGGGGAGTAGTGGGGGATGAGACTCAGGTGTAACGGCTACCCGGTAGTGAAGGGTACCAGCCGTTGGAGACGTCCTTTTCTTAAGCAAGGTGCTGTGCAGTAATGAAATGCTTATTCCCCTCCACGATATCCCATTGTATAATCCAGGAGTGCTGTAAAATGCGGGCAGAGTAACGGTACCAATAAATCCCCCCCAAAGAACGAGACAATGCTACGTTTTTTTGAAGGGTCAAGTAGAACTATCTTTTAATGACAGGGAATCTCCTTTTATGCAATGTTGCCCTCTGAAGGGCTACACCCACATAATTATCACAACAGCCAATTATCTGCATGGTTCAACCCCCACGTCTCCTTCCCCTCAGATAACAGGTAACACAATTAAAACAGACACAATTTTAACCACATTCTGGATGTACCCCCCAAATACAGGGGGGTACACCTTTAAGTCCCGCACCATTCAATATCTCTCACCCAGGGGAACAACATATACAAAAATGGCATGAATCAGACCAGGGGTTCAAAAGTTAGTAAAAGTATGTTTTTAACACATAACACACAGACATTGCACATATCCCCCACACAATACACATATAGGACAATAGGTGAGTCAACACCTCCCTGGCAACTTGGATACAATCAGACCTTAATTAGATCATTCTTTGTTCTTATCAGAGAATGAAAACACTTTGGAAAATGCAAGATCCTTTACAACTTTCTTATCTCTTGAATCTCTGTAACAGGATTATCTATTAGCCTAGGTCTGCAAAAGTCTGGCTAATATTCTGAGCCAATATATTCTGTAGAACATCAACCAAATATATATATATAGTAGGATCATATTTTAAACCATAATAATCATAAAACAGTTTAAAACAGTGATGGGTTTCCCGCTACACCACCTCCCCCGTGACCATAAGCCGGCATACACGGTCTGATCCCAACGGATCGGCCTGG
Organism: Discoglossus pictus; assembly: GCA_027410445.1. Classification (NCBI taxonomy): domain Eukaryota; kingdom Metazoa; phylum Chordata; class Amphibia; order Anura; family Alytidae; genus Discoglossus; species Discoglossus pictus. Next base: position 1,823 of record JAPZIH010000737.1, read on the forward strand.
GGATGTCCGGACAAAAGTATTTGTTGGTCAATTCTCTAATTTGACAACCCATCAGCATTACTGCAATAAACATTTCAAGGAGAGGGAAAATACATTTTACAAACTGGTTTCAGACATTAAATAATTAGGCAGAAAAGCATCAGCCTTCCAAATGAACTGAAGTCCTTTAGCAAAACCATCCCAAGTTGTAGAGTACATTCCTCCCCCAGCTCGTGGTCGGTGCCGCTATTGCACAGGGCCCACTGTTCTTCTCCTGTACACCCACCCAAAAAAATCCAGGATCCCATCCCAACAGTCCAGTATCCCAATGTCCAAAAGGTGGGCCACAATCTCTGTCCCATAGAAACCCCTTTCCATATAAAACATTCCCGCTCATCCCCTCTATTGTGTCGCTAATGCTCGTACTTTGGAGGGTGGGGTCCTGTCTAGTTTCCTTCACAAGCTCTTCGGGGGTGTCCCACGCTATGGGTCTCTCTGTGGCATTAGGTGCTAAGTTTCTGCTTGTGGCTTACCTGGGTCTCCCGACCTGTTGTAGGAACGTCCTCGGTACGGGTCTGTGAGCGGGTGGTCACGGGACAAGCAGCAGCAGTCGTGGGTAAAAAGGCTGAGGCTAGAGGGCCAATATCGTTGCCCAGCACAAAAACCTCAGCAGGTAAATTGTCCATGATGCCTACTGTGGTATTTCCCGACCCGACTCCCCAATCCAAGTGTAACCCGGGCGGTGGGTAAGCGAAAAACAGCCCCCCCTGCGACACGGACAGCAACAGTACGGGTAGATACATGCTCCGGTTTCACAAGATGTTTCTGCACCAACGTGATGGTAGCGCCAATGTCCCTTAGGCCTTGTGCTACCTGTCCATTTACACGCACCTCCTGGCGGTGATGCTGGCGGTTGTCTGGGGATGCAGCTTGTATGGGGTTTGCCTCGTACAGGATGCCCAAACACTCCTCAGGGCTCCCTTTGGTTTCCAGGCAGTGAGCAGCAGAGGTACGTGATAAAGGGATCTCTGGGTTATTGGTCGGGAGCGCCTCCAGTTGTTATTGGCTGATCCCAAGGGGCAATAACGAGCAATGTGCCCCGGGTTGCCGCAGCGATGGCACGTCATTTTGTAAGAATCCTGGGGTTGGTGGTTAGACCCCTGAGGTTGTGGCGGTCCTGGTGGTACTGGGGCCCGAAATTCTGTGCTTGCAGCGGGCATTGAGGTGCGTGGCTCTGCTCTAGAGGTTGGTCGTGTGGACCCTTGGCTCACCTTTCTGGACTCTGCGTATTCGTCCGCTAGCCGTGCTGCCTCGATAAGTTAGCAGGGCGACGATCTCTCACCCAATCCTGTATGTCTGCCGCCAGATCTTGGAAGAAAATGTTCCATCAGGAATAGCTGTAGTACTTCCTCTCCTGTGTTGGCATTGCAACCCTCGCACCCAATGTGATGCCACCCTTTGTATATTGCTGGCCCATTCATGTGGGAGTCTGCAGACTTCTTTTTAGACTCCCTGAAGCGGCGGCGATAAGTTTCTGGGGTGACGGCATATCTGGTGAGCAGTGCAGCCTTCACCCGGCGATACTGCGCAATATCTTCCTCAGTAAGCGCCCGAAAAGCCTCATTTGCTTTTCCTGATAGCTTTCCAGCCAAAATAGTGACCCATTGGTCTGGTGGTACCTGGTGTAGTGAGCACTGCCTCTCGAAGTCAGCCAAATATCCATCAATTTCTTCCTCACTTTCCACAAACGCTTTGAAGGCAGTGAAGGGTATTTTCTTTACTGTAGCAGCGGGTGGGGGAGTATGAACTGTATGTGCCAGGGGTTGTCTAGCTCTTGCCAGTTCAAGTTCGTGCCCCCTCCTATTTTGTATCTCCGTTCTCGCTTCCCGGAACAGCTGATCTATTAGCTCCACGGATGTTGCTGGGTACATGGATAATCTCCGCTGAACCAGGTTTGTAATTTCCTCCTCCTCGCTGGCAGGGGAAGGTTGGTCCACGACCTCCATGGATCGATCCATCTCGTCCAGCTCCAGTAAGTCAGCTATCAGCTCTCTCCGTGGTCGGTTGCTGGCACTCCTTCCTCTGGTTTCCAAGAGATCCTTTAGTGTGGATCTTTTCAGTTTAGCGTACTGGGATTCCATTCAGCACTTGCGTTGGGGATGAAAAGGACCATCCCACCACTGCCATCCAATGTAACGGCTACCCCCGGTAGTGAGAGGGTACCAGCCGTTGGAGACGTCCTTTTCTTAAGCAAGGTGCTGTGCAGTAATGAAATGCTTATTCCCCTCCACGATATCCCATTGTATAATCCAGGAGTGCTGTAAAATGCGGCAGAGTAACGGTACCATAAATCCCCCCCAAAGAACGAGACAATGCTACTTTTTTTGAAGGGTCAAGTAGAACTATCTTTTAATGACAGGGAATCTCCTTTTATGCAATGTTGCCCTCTGAAGGGCTACACCCACATAATTATCACAACAGCCAATTATCTGCATGGTTCAACCCCCACGTCTCCTCCCCTCAGATAACAGGTAACACAATTAAAACAGACACAATTTTAACCACATTCTGGATGTACCCCAAATACAGGGGGTACACCTTTAAGTCCCGCACCATTCAATATCTCTCACCCAGGGGAACAACATATACAAAAATGGCATGAATCAGACCAGGGGTTCAAAAGTTAGTAAAAGTATGTTTTTACACATAACACACAGACATTGCACATATCCCCCATACAATACACATATAGGACAATAGGTGAGTCACACCTCCCTGGCAACTTGGATACAATCAGACATTAATTAGATCATTCTTTGTTCTTATCAGAGAATGAAAACACTTTGGAAAATGCAAGGATCCTTTACAACTTTCTTATCTCTTGAATCTCTGTAACAGGATTATCTATTAGCCTAGGTCTGCAAAAGTCTGGCTAATATTCTGAGCCAATATATTCTGTAGAACATCAACCAATATATATATAGTAGGATCATATTTTAACCATAATAATCATAAAACAGTTTAAAACAGTGATGGGGTTCCGCTACAACAGGGGAGGGGGAAAGTGGGGGATTAGACACAGGGATGGAGGGAGATAAGTGGGGGATGAGACACAGCAGAGGGGGGGGGTAGTGGAGCATGAGACACAGGGGAGGGGGAAAGTGGGGGATGAGACACAGGGGAGGGAAGGTAGGGTATGAGATACTGGAAGGAAGGGGGGAAGAGACACAGGGGGGGGAAGAGACACAGGGGAGGGAAGGTAGGGTATGAGATACTGGAAGGAAGGGGGGAAGAGACACAGGTGGGGTATGAGACGGGGTGAATTGGGTGATATGAGACACAGGGGGGGGAAGGGGAGAGAAAGGGGGGTATGAGACACAGGCGCTTATTGCAGTGTGGCCTGAAAGGGGCACCTTTGCTCATGTGGCAGTCTGCAATGAGTGCAAAAGGCGCTTATTGCAGGCCGCACTGCAATGAGCGCCTTCAATCATGTGGCAGCCTGCAATCAGCGACGAAGGCACTCATTGCAGGCCGCCACATGCGAGCCTCGCGAACCCAAAACAACATTTCCAACCTTTACTTCTAAAACCCGTATCATATGTGTATCACCATATGCGCTCCACGCACCAACATAGCACAGAAGCGCAAAACGCTTAAAGATGTCTGCGTGAATAGCACGCACACACACACGGCTCTTTAAACACAACGTGCAAGTAGCGCATTTTTAAAAAGCCCCCCAAAAAGTAGATAAAAACATTAAATTATAAGTACTCACACGCACAACCAGCGCATTTAAAAAGACACAAAAAATATATATATATATAAGTACTCACATATAACTCATAATTAGTGATGTCGCAAACACAAATTTCCTCAAATGTTCGCGAACCGGCGAACCGGGCAAACCGCCATAGACTTCAAAACCCACAGGGACTCTTTCTGGCCACAATAGTGATGGGAAAGTTGTTTCAACGGGACTAACACCTGGACTGTGGCATGCCGGACGGGGATCCATGGCAAAACTCCCACGGAAAATTACATAGTTGATGCAGAGTCTGGTTTTAAGCCATAAAGGGCATAAATTACCTAACATTCCTAAATTGTTTGGAATAACGTGCTTTAAAACATCAGGTATGATGTTGTATCGATCAGGTAGTGTAAGGGTTACACCCGCTTCACAGTAACAGACCAATCTCCCCGTTTAACGCACCGCAAACAACCGCAAACAGTCCCTTTGCACAAGGTTGAACCGTTGAAGGTCCTAGATTGTCTGCGTGCTTTGCACGCAGACGGCTTGAAGCGGGCCTTGCACGCTTCTGTGCTATGTTGGTGTGTGGAGCGCGTTACGCTCCACAACGTTGGGTTTATGCTGTTCCATCAGCGGCCGCTTACATGCTTCGTTGAGCCGATTGCGAGCTTGGCTCAACGACGCACGCAAACTTGACCAACAGCGCAAACGGTCACCAAAAACGCGAACTGACAACTGTTATGGTGATACACATATGATACGGGTTTTAGAAGTAAAGGTTGGAAATGTTGTTTTGGGTTCGCGAGGCTCGCATGTGGCAGCCTGCAATAAGCGCCTTTTTGCACTCATTGCAGACTGCCACATGAGCAAAGGTGCCCCTTTCAGGCCACACTGCAATAAGCGCCTGTGTCTCATACCCCACTTCCCCCCCTGTGTCTCATATCACCCCCCTTCACCCCGTCTCATACCCCACCTGTGTCTCTTCCCCCCCCTGTGTCTCAAATCCCCCTTCCTTCCAGTGTCTCATACTCTACCTTCCCTCCCCTGTGTCTCATCCCCCACTTTCCCCCTCCCCTGTGTCTCATGCTCCACTACCCCCCTCTGTCCCCTGTGTCTCATCCCCCACTTACCTCCCTCCCCTGTCTCATCCCCCACTTACCTCCCTCCCCTGTGTCTCATCCCCCACTACCCCCCCTCCCCTGTGTCTCATCCCCCACTTACCTCCCTCCCTCCCCTGTGTCTCATCCCCCACTTACCTCCCTCCCCTGTGTCTCATCCCCTATTACCCCCCTCCCCTGTGTCTCATCCCCCACTTACCTCCCTCCCCTGTGTCTCATCCCCCACTTACCTCCCTCCCCTGTGTCTCATCCCCCACTACCCTCCCTCCCCTGTGTCTCATGCTCCACTACCCCCCTCCCCTGTGTCTCATCCCCCACTACCCTCCCTCCCCTGTGTCTCATCCCCCACTTACCCCCTCCCTCCCCTGTGTCTCATCCCCCACTTACCTCCCTCCCTCCCCTGTGTATCTTTCCCCCTTTCCTCCCCTCTTTCCCTTTCCTCCCCTCTTTCCCTGCCCCCTCACTCTGTTCCTTGCAGGGGAAGGGGGGGGGGGTATCTCCCACACTTTGCGAAGTAGCAGTTCGTAAGTATTCTGCCAAGACAAGGTACTTAAAATTATTTTCTGTGGAATTTATGAAGGTTATTACATGAATCCCCCCCTAGTTATGTGTATTTGGTGAATTTGGAATTTTTGACCCTCTAAAAAGTCGCCGTTACGGGTCATTTTGCGAAATATTGTATTTTTGCCCGGAACAGGTACTTGAAATTATTTCTGTGGAATTTATGAAGGGTTATTACATGAATCCCACCTAGTTATGTGTATTTGGTGAATTTGGTATTTTTGACCCTCTAAAAAGTCGCCGTTCCGGGTCATTTTGCGAAATATTGTATTTTTGCCCGGAACAGGTACTTGAAATTATTTTCTGTGGAATTTATGAAGGTTATTACATGAATCCCACCTAGTTATGTGTATTTGGTGAATTTGGAATTTTTGACCCTCTAAAAAGTCGCCGTTCCGGGTCATTTTGCGAAATATTGTATTTTGGCCCGGAATGGGTACTTGAAATTATTTTCTGTGGAATTTATGAAGGTTATTATATGAATCCCACCTAGTTATGTGTATTTGGTGAATTTGGAATTTTTGACCCTCTAAAAAGTCGCCGTTCCGGGTCATTTTGCTAAAAATGGTATTTTGGCCCGGAATGGGTACTTGAAATTATTTTCTGTGGAATTTATGAAGGTTATTACATGAATCCCACCTAGTTATGTGTATTTGGTGAATTTGGAATTTTTGACCCTCTAAAAAGTCGCCGTTCCGGGTCATTTTGCGAAATATTGTATTTTTTGCCCGGAACAGGTACTTGAAATAATTTTCTGTGGAATTTATGAAGGTTATTACATGAATCCCACCTAGTTATGTGTATTTGGTGAATTTGGAATTTTTGACCCTCTAAAAAGTCGCCGTTCCGGGTCATTTTGCGAAATATTGTATTTTGGCCCTGTGATCGTTTGCTCCTCGGAAGTGATGTCAAGCAAGTGGAGTGTGAGTTCTTGTCAGAAGTGAAGGAGTTAACACTTCTGAAGAACTCCTATTGGAGCAACTCCCCTTTAAAAGACTGGAAAGCAGACATGGAAAGGGGGAGGAGGGGCTGACTAGGCCCTAGGCAGCTGTGCTGCTGAGAGGAACAAGCACAGAGTGGAAGGTGATCTGGTGTGGATATACAGTGAAGTTGTGAACTACCCTGTAAAGGATCGCCAAGTGACTGGTACTGAGAGAACGGGGACTACAGCAAGTTGTAATAGCTGGAAGATTGACTTCAGACTCAGGAGGAGAAGTCACAAGGAAGCCAAGTAAGTGAAGGGAATAAGTGAGGATTCCCAGGCAGAGTTTTGCCTTAAAGGCCTAGGCACGGTTGTTGCTGAAATATTATGCCCCAGGGAAGAAGTGAAGTTAGAGAGAGGAGCGCTGTGTCCGAGAGAGGAGCGCTGTGTCCGAGAGAGGAGCGCTGTGTCCGAGAGAGGAGCGCTGTGTCCGAGAGAGGAGCGCTGTGTCCGAGAGAGGAGCGCTGTGTCCGAGAGAGGAGCGCTGTGTCCCACAGAGCGAGGAGCTAGAGAGGAGAGCTGTGTCCCACAGAGCGGAGCTGTGACCCAGAGTGGAGCGGGGTCCCAGATGTTGCTGAAGAGGGCGACCTAATCTCGCTGGGGACCCTCACCTGTAAAGAGACTGTTTGTATATACCTGGCCACAAGGGTGGCATTCTCCCCCCCCTCGCAGAGACAAAGTTATTTATGTTTCGTTATTTTAAGCAGAGCTACTGCTTCAACTGTTCATTTCCGTTTTGCAAATAAACCAATTTGCTGCATTTGAAGTCGGAGTCAGCCCTTCATTCCAGAAACCACCGCTATATGCGGTCATCCTGATCACAGCCCGGAATGGGTACTTGAAATTATTTTCTGTGGAATTTATGAAGGTTATTACATGAATCCCCCCCTAGTTATATGTATTTGGTGAATTTGGTATTTTTGACCCTCTAAAAAGTCGCCGTTCCGGGTCATTTTGCGAAATATTGTATTTTGGCCCGGAATGGGTACTTGAAATTATTTTCTGTGGAATTTATGAAGGTTATTACATGAATCCCCCCCTAGTTATGTGTATTTGGTTAATTTGGTATTTTTGACCCTCTAAAAATTCGCCGTTAGGGGTCATTTTGTGAAATATTGTATTCTGGCATGTTAAAGGGTTAATAAAGCATACTATTAGATTGGGGTTAGCTCTTAAATATAGTTCTCAAATATATTTAACACATCCCAATGATTTTAGCATGGATTCCCTTCATAAAGTGTGCGTTCCGGCCTGTTTTTGCCTGTTCCGTTTGATTTTGGGGTTTTTAAAGGGTTAAAAAAGTATTATATTGAATTTGTTTTGGTTCTTAAATATTGTTCTCAATAATATCTAACACATCCCAGTGATATTGTCATTGATTTCTTTTTTAAATGGCCTGTTCCGGCCTGTTCTGTTATGTTCCGGCTTTTACACCGTCCCTGTAATTTGTATCTGAAGAATTGTTAACTTTAATATACATTGAATGAATAGGAAAGCAAAAAGTAAAAAGCCTTCTTGAAACGTCCCGAATTTTAACATGAAGTTTAAACTATATGTAAGCAATAACCATCAAAGTATATATTTTTAAACTTGAACTTTATTTTTTATGTAAGTTTAGAAGTTGACAAAACATTGGTATAATTTTGAACATTATAAACAGGAACATAGTGAATACATTTTGTAACCTAATTTTTTATTAAAAGTATTAACATTTGAATGTAAAAACAATTGACATTTAAATTAATCAGTATTAACATGCAATTTCTATCACAATAATTGTTAACTTGAATATACATTGAATGTAGAGGAAGGCATACAGTAAAACTCTTCTTAAAACATACGTAATTAAAGTAATTTATTACTGAGCACATAAACTGGCGATAAACATTAATGTAGGTAGTAATCTTAAGATAACAGACAATATTTACATTGTGACTTAAAAGGTGCTTGACCTCTTAACATCCACTTTGTAATCTGTTGAATGAAATAACTTGAAAATATATTTTTTAAACTTGTAACATTAGAAACATTAACATAGTGACTTAACATTTTAACATAATTTTTACTAACAATGCAAGGCAAGTATTTTGTGAGGCGAATCATTCATAAACATGACTTCCATTAATTATGACTGAATTAAACAACCAATTGTTATGTATTTTGCAATGCTTTTAAAAAATCTTGGCATCTTTAATTAGTATCCTTCAAAGTTATAGTACTTCATAGTAGACAATGTTTTTAGTAAAAATACGTCCATCTTCTAATAAATCACCTTGACTTTCATTGTTTTCAATGTAAACTTTAATAGCCTGTGGATTTTTTGCACCTTGACAACGCAACGTACAATTGACCATGTGCAAAAACTGGTTCTTCCAAGAAAATACCCACAGATTTGAAAGTTTGACCTTGTGATTTATTAATGGTCATGGCAAATGCCATATTAATGGGAAATTGTCTTCTTTGAAGTATAAAAGGGAGACTACTTTCACTTGGTGCTAAATCTATTCTTGGTATGAAAACTCTCTCTCCTTTATGGGTCCCAGTTAAAATTTCAGCATCTATAAAATGGTCCTTTAATTGTTGAACAATTAATCTTGTGCCATTGCATAGGCCTTTTTTGGGGTTCATATTTCGCAGTAACATGATAATTGCACCTTTCTTTAGCTGCAAAATATGTGGTGGCATTCCAGAAGGAGTTAAAGAGTTTATGAATTCAGTCGAAAAGTTAGCCTGACTTTCATTGTCATCAGCAAGTACAGAATCAGCACTGTGATAATTTCTTTGTGGTGCATAAATTTTTTTTAAGATTTCATTATTGAGGATTAATGCATCTTTATTTTTACACGTCAGTATGACTTGGTTGGCAAGCTCGGAATATTCTTCGTTATTTATGCTCCCTTCAAATATAGCCGATATAATATCTTGTTGACAAATCATATGAGGTGGGATCTCTACAGTGTCGTCAGGTAAATGTAGTATTTTTTCTGTTCTGCCTTCTCCAATTTTAATAAGCCAATCATTGAAATCAGTTTGGCCTTCTGATCTCATATTTTGTTGCAGTTGAAGATGGGTAAAATGTTTCCATACTGTACTTGACTTTATACATGTTTCAATAATGTCTGTTCGATTTCCATGTACAACGACAGGTAATGTTTGTCTAAAATCGCCACCCAACAACATTACCTTTCCACCAAAAGGAAAAATATTATCCATGACTTCACGAAGCAAACGGTCAATACATTGGAGGGCATAGCATGACATCATTGTGGCCTCATCTATTATAATTAATTTACATTTCTTCAATTTCTTTGCTTGTAAGGATGTCATGCGAATATCTGACACAGAATTTTCTAAAATAGGCACTGGCAGTTTAAATCCACTATGAACAGTTCTTCCACCTTCTAATAAAAGTGCAGCAATTCCAGTAGTGGCAAACGCCATTGCTATTTTTCCTTGTGCTCGTACTGAACTCATTAATAAATTGTACAAATATGTTTTCCCTGATCCGCCAGGTCCATCAAGATAGAAATAACGCTCTGTCACCATGTCATCATCTATAGCATTTTTAATGGCATGAAATGCTTGCAATTGTAGTGTATTTAAAGTTGCAAGTCTTTCTTCTGTTCTTTCTGCTTGTAGTTGAATGTCATAGTCTTCAAAGTTAATGTCATCTATAAGACCTGGATCAGGCAAATTAAAACTTGCACAACTTAATCCATGAGTTAAAAAGACTTCTTGGATTTCCATTAACGCTTTTAAGTGTGCAATGGGTTCATTGTAATCGTCGCATAAAGTCTTCAGCCATATTACTTTTAAAAGTCTCCCACAAAGCTAATGCATTTGGAGCATTTGAGAAGATACAAATAAAAGCAAATTGTTCTCTCATCTGTCGTGGCATTTGACATTGTGCTGCTTCTTCTAAACATCTTTCCCACTCTGTATCATTAGCGAGTAAGTTTCTATGTCTTGCAGCTAAATGGAAGGATTCATATACAATGTCATTAACAGTTCTTAAGTGTTCAAAACTTTGTGCTCCAGGAACATTTAAAAGTAATATCCGTAAGCAAAAACGTTCCACATCTCTTGGACTGACTGTGTAAATTCTTGGAATAATTTTATTGCCTCTGGTTTTTCTTGGTCTCCATAATCCATTCACAAAAACATAGTGATATGGAATTTCAATATATAAGTATTGTGTTGCTTCAGCATCAGTGGAATTTAATGCAAACCATGCAGTTAGTGTAGTGTGACGATCTTCACTCTGGGCCAATGCATTCATTTCATTTCCAGCATGGAAATAGACTAAATGTCTTTGTGGCAAATGTACTGCTAACCTATATACTGCATGTGATCTATCATGCATTTCAAATTTTAAAAGCCGCCACATAGCTTCTGGCGCACTGACATAGCGAGCATCTACATGAGATGCAAGTTCATCATGTACTAACTCACTACTTTCAGGGTTGTCTGCACTTTTGACGACTACAGTAGCTGCATCGTAACCTTTGTAAATATATTTGTAGACATATTTAATGGATTTGATGGAAGTGCAGGCTTCTACGTTGATGTGGGCGTTGTACTTCATGAGTAAATGTGGATTGTAGGGTACTACATATCTATTGTCCACTTTTTTTCCACGAATAATGGCACTATCTCCTTCTCTTCTTTTATAAAGTGGATATCCATCACAATTGGCATAGGTTTTGTCTCTATAATCTTTTGGAAATTCTTTGGAACATTTATTATTTTCCATACATGGTGATTGTGGATTAAGGTCACCACAGGGTCCATGAATCATGCGATGAGTAACAATCTCATATAGTCTACCATATAGTTCTGGATCTGGTAGTTCAGCAACAATGACTGCATCCACTTTGTCTGAAGTATCTAATTTATCTTTTTCTTGAAGTATTATTAGAAGATGTGCATGTGGAAGGCCTCTTTTTTGAAATTCAATGGTATATACATAAGCAAGACATTTGCCAAATAACTGATTTATAGTGAAGTCACGTATTAATTCATTTAATTTAATCTTAAAAACTCTGGCTACTAAATCTGGTCGATCTGAAGCAGTTTGTCCAAGAAGTAGATTTAGTGTAATTTCTGGCCATTGTGGATTACATGTAAATGTCACAAATAAATCTGGTTTTCCAAATTTTGTCACAATAGCCATAGCATCATTGTATCTTTCTCTCATATTCCGAGGAGATCCTTGAAAGGAAGATGGTAAAATGATGGCTTTGCCAGCTGTCATGTCTCTGCTTGTAGCCACGTCAGCAACATAGTCCATGAGTCCAGAATATTGTTCTACACGGAGTTTATCTTGTTGATATTTGATAAAGTTTAAATTATTTGCCTCAACTTGCAAATATGAATCAATAATCCATTGTTGTGTTAGTTTCCCACCACATAAAATTGGATTAAATACATTGCGAATGGCAATTTGAGCTACTTTAAATTCAAGCATAGAAACATTATTTCGGATTCTGGCTTTAGCATTTGGGTAACTGGGAAGAGTTAATTTTGGTTGCCAACCTGCTTCTCCGTGTGGGAAAAAGATGGGATATGTCATTGGATCTAAATTTGGACTTAAGATACTCATATTAATAAACGGTTGGTCCTCATTTCTAGGATATATTCGAATGTCTCTTTGAAATGGTGGTTCTCCTTCATCATTCTGAAACACCATTGCAACCTCATTTGTTGTTGGCAAGTTATAACGACGTTTATCAGTATGTCTGTCTCTTTTAAGCACCATATTAACCTTCGGCATTGGTAATTGATGTGTTTGTGCATGAAGTAGTTGTTCATTTTCTAGTTCTGCCAATTTTTTATAAGCTTTACTGTAGGGATTGTTGTCCATAATGTTATTTAGCTCTATGAAAACAGTGGGTAAGCATTTTTTATTTTCTTCCATCTGCATACGTTGGTCAACAGCTTCCATTGTATCTAGGACATATAGTTGAGCGAATTTTCTTTTATTTCCTTCCTCTGGATGTAAATGGGAAGTGCGATGATAAATTTGTCCTTGGACTTTAAAACAGTAAGGACCATGTCCTGGTACATTAGCAGCTAATGTTGCCCCCATGGATGCAAAGGATATGGCACTATTGTAGGATCTTATGTTTGTCTTAAAATTTTTGTAGTTTGGAAAAGTAGGTTCAGTCATAATATTTTGTAAATAAATTGGAAATTCTTTCCTTTCTGGAAGTTTGAACTTGCCTTTTTGACAACAACTAATAAATTGTCCATCTCTGGGTCTCTCCTGTTTAAAATAATAAGCCTCACAAAACTGACATTGAGTAGTCATGTCCCCACAACTATGAACCTCTACTGCTAAAGACTTGAGTAGAGGACAATTTGCAAAGCATATAGGATTTTGACTTTCATATTCATCAGGTGAAATGTCATATAATGTTTCAACAACAGGTTCTAAATGTTTTGTTTTTTTCGTTGCTTTTCTTGGTATATGTTGTATTGTTTGAGGTAAAATGTCATGTAATGTTTCATGAAACGGTTCTAAATGCTTTGTTTTCTTTGTTGCTTTTTTTGGTATCTCTTGTATTTTTTTTGGTAAAATGTCATCTGATGTTTGAGCAACAGGTTGTAAATGCTTTATTTTCTTTGACATATCTTTAATTTCTGCAAGTGACAGTCTTTTGCTTGCAATTCTTTTGCGTTCTTTTTCTCGTCGAATTTCCTTCTTCTCCGGTGTCTGCTGGCTGTCTGCTCTCTGTCGTCGTTCTCTAGCTTGGCGTCTTTTCTTTTCTTGTTTACTCTCGTTATCAGCCATGTTAATCTGTAAAAATAAAATAATGTACCATTAGTTTATTTTGAGATGTTAAGTTGTTTTTCATGACAAATAGTTATCAATAGTGTGTTAACATTTTATACTTAATCAATTTCAATGCGGTCAATTGAATAAAAGTCTAAATAAGGCCATCAGATAATTATTTAAAGAAATTTTGATTTATTAAACATGTATCCAAAAGCAAGTGTTTCAGTAACTAAAAAGGTATTTTCAAAAAGATGTTATGTCCTTATTTACAGCACTATTCAATTTGTCAAATGGCAATTAAATTAGGGTTTAGGACTGGAATGTTACAATGACAAATTGTATAGATTCTGTGTTTTTAGACTTTTTTGGACTATGCCAATTTATTTTTTAAGTTTACATTGAAGTTTGTATTTAGTGTTAAAGATTATTGGCCCTAAAAGACAAATAAGAGATAGATGATAGATATTACTTTTTATACTGTACCTTGGTTGAAGTTTGATTTCAAGCAAAATTCTTTGTTGGTCCTGTGTTGAAAGCCTTCGTCCGATGGTCTGGTCCTGTGTTGAAAGTCCTCGTCCGATAGTGTAGTCCTCTGTTGAAAGTCCTCGTCCTCTGGTGTGGTCCTCAGTTCCAACTCCTGTTCCGATGTTCTTGACGCAGTATCTGTTATAAAATAAAAATGAAAATGTTATGTTATTTGAATGTCTTTGTATTAATGAAAAAATTGCATTATTTCTGTGTTTTTCTACAATCCTTTTTGGTGCGCCACAATTTTGGTATGCTTCTGTAGGCTATTTTCTAAGGCTTATAGGTGGTTAAACATTAAAGAAGAATATTAATTAATTTTTCTCTTTTTTTACTTGTTATACTGTACCTTGGTTGAAGTTTGATTTGAAGCAGAATCTTTGTTGGTCCTGTGTTGAAAGCCTTCGTCTGATGGTCTGGTCCTGTGTTGAAAGTCCTCGTCCAATCGTCTGGTCCTCTGTTGAAAGTCCTCGTCCGATGGTGTAGTCCTCTGTTGAAAGTCCTCGTCCGATGGTGTAGTCCTCTGTTGAAAGTCCTCGTCCAATGGTCTGGTCCTCTGTTGAAAGTCCTCGTCCGCTGGTGTGGTCCTCAGTTGAAACTCCTGGTCCGATGTTCTTGACGCAGTATCTGATATAAAATAAAAATGAAAATGTAATTTTATTTGAATGTATTTGTATGAACTAAAAAATGACATTATTTCTTTGTTTTTCTACAATCCCGTTTGGTGTCCACCACTTTTGGTATGCTTATTTAGGCCTTTTTCTAAGGCTTATAGATTGTTAAACATAAAATAAGTATCTAAATGTACTTTGGTATGTGTTTGTGTGAGTTTTCATACAATCCTGTTTGGTGGGCACCAATGTTGGTATGCTTATTTAGGCTTCTTTCTAAGGCTTATAGGTTGTTAAACATTAAATAAGAATCTAAATGTAGTTTGCTATGTGTTTGTGTGAGTTTTCATACAATCCTGTTTGATGCGCACCACTGTTGGTATGCTTATTAATGTAGTTTTGTAATGCTAATAGGTTGTTAAACATAAAATAAGAATCTAAATGTAGTTTGCTATGTGTTTGTGTGAGTTTTCATACAATCCTTTTGGTGGGCACCAATGTTGGTATGCTTATTTAGGCTTCTTTCTAAGGCTTATAGGTTGTTAAACATTAAAATAAGAATTTAAATGTAGTTTGCTATGTGTTTGTGTGAGTTTTCGTACAATTCTGTTTGATGGGCACCACTTTTGTTATACTTATGTAGTGTTTTTTCTAATGGTTATAGGTTGTTAAACAAAAAGAATATAAATTTAGTTTGCTATGTGTTTGTTACAATCCTGTTTTGTGTGTACCAGTTTGTGTGTACCATATGTTGCATACTTTGGCCCTCATTCAATTGCAGTTTGGCCAATTCAATAGGGTTCTAAATGTGCTTATTTGGAGCCCTATTGAATTGTCCAAAATATCAATTGAATGAGGGCCTTTGTTTGCTGGATTTGTTATATTGTGAGGGCCTCATTGAATTTGGTTTTTCAATCCGCTTTGTAAGTCCGTGCACAGTTTTTTGTCTGTTGCATTAATCAAAGTACAGGTGATAGTGGGTGTGGCTTGGCCTGTGTAGTTATATCTGGGTGAATTTGTGTGAGTTTCTGTTTGAATCTGCTCTAAGTCAGTGCAGAGTTTGTCTGCATTAATCAGTGTACAGGTGAGTGTGGGTGTGGCTTGGCCTGTGTAGTTATATCTGGGTGAATTTGTGTGAGTTTCTGTTTGAATCTGCTCTAAGTCAGTGCACAGTTTGTCTGCATTAATCAGTGTACAGGTGAGAGTGGGTGTGGCTTGGTCTGTGTAGTTATATCTGGGTGCATTTGTGTGAGGTCTGGTTTGAATCCGCTTTGTAAGTCCGTGCACAGTTTTTTGTCTGTTGCATTAATCAAAGTACAGGTGATAGTGGGTGTGGCTTGGCCTGTGTAGTTATATTTGGGTGAATTTGTGTGAGTTCTGTTTAAATCTGCTCTAAGTCAGTGCAGAGTTTTCTGTCTGTTGCATTAATCAGAGTACAGGTGAGTGTGGGTGTGGCTTGGGCTGTGTAAGTTATATCTGTGTGTATTTTGTTGTTTTCTGTTGAATCGGTTCTGTGGGGCAGGACCGTGTTTTCTATCCTGTGCTCTTTTATCATTGTACAGGCAAGTAGGCGGGGTCTATTTTAACAAGGGAAGGGAGAGCTTGGGAGCTTGCAATCTTTTCTAGTATAAGTGTAGTTGGTGTGTAGGAGATTAAATAAAAGGAGGAAATCCAAATAAGGGGTATTATAAGAAAAAACAGAAAACAAACGTACATATTGTTTCTGTTTTGTTTGGTTTAAGGTGTGGAAAATAAATCTTTATACAAATACATTGATTTGTTTTCTCACTGTATTTTTGTAACTGATAATCATGAGTCAGTCCAGTGGAAACCTCACTCAGTGTACATCCTGCCAAATGTATGCACTACTGGAACAGATGATCCAGGGTCCATACCTCTGTGACAGGTGTGAGCATGTTGCCTCTTTGGAAGCTCAAATTGAAGATCTGGAGAGGAGAATTGCAGCACTTAGTGATATTGCTCCACTGGAAAGGGAGTTGGTGCTCACGGAGCACAGTTTAGCTGGGCCTAGTATGGAGGGAGGAGCTGGGGCTAGTGAGGATGGCCAGGGAGGTAGCTGGGTTACAGTTAGAAGGGGAATCAGGGGGTACAGGAGGAGGCAGGCCAGTTCTGAGTTGGCAAATACCAACAGATTTGCGAGATTGAGTGAAACTGTTGGGGATGTCCATTCAGGAATGGCAATGCCAGATAGAGCTGTTCCCTCTAACAGCCGGGAGAACAGTTCTACTGGAGGAGAGGGAGGGCAGAATAGGCAGAGCAACAGACATGTTTTGGTGGTAGGGGACTCTATTATTAGGAAGGTAGACAGGGTAATTTGTCACCCAGATCCCAGCAATCGAACAGTTTGCTGTCTCCCGGGTGCTCGGGTTCGGCATGTTGTGGATCGGGTGGATAAATTATTGGGAGGGGCTGGTAATGAACCGGCGGTCTTGGTACACATTGGTACCAATGACAAAGTTAGTGGAAGATGGAGCGTCCTAAAGAATGATTTTAGAGAATTAGGGAATAAGCTTAAAGCAAGGACCTCCAAGGTAGTATTTTCCGAGATACTACCAGTGCCACGTGCTAGCCCAGGGAGGCAGAAGGAGCTTAGGGAGGTTAATGCGTGGCTAAAAAAGTGGTGCAGTGCAGAGGGTTTTGGGTTTTTAGAGCACTGGGCTGACTTCTCACTTGGGTACAATCTCTATAGCAGGGATGGATTGCACCTTAATGATGAGGGCGCTTTTGTGCTAGGGGATAGGATGGTAGAACGGCTGGGGGAGTTTTTAAACTTGTAGGTGGGGGGGAGGGACTATATAGAAGTATTGGGGTAAATAGGGTAGAGAGGGAAAGGGATGAATTATTTACCCATGGGGGAGGAGAAGGGGGGAGGGTTACAATAGAAAGTAGGGAGGTAGTAATAGGGGCCTCAAATACAGTGGCAGGCACTTCACAACAGCAGAGCCATAGCAACATAAAGTGTATGATTGCAAACGCAAGAAGTTTGCCTGGGAAAATGGATGAGCTAGAAATATTAGCAGTACAAGAAAAATGGGGCTTAATAGGCATTACGGAAACATGGTGGGATGAATCTCATGACTGGACTGTTAATCTGGATGGTTATAACCTGTTTAGGAAAGATAGGGGAAATGGTAAAAGAGGAGGAGGGATCTGTCTTTATGTTAAGCCTGAATTTAAGCCTATAGTTAGAGAAGATATTTATGCTGGCACTAACGGCATCATTGAATCCTTGTGGGTTGAGCTAAATAGTGGAGGAGCTAATTCTAAACGCATATTGGTGGGAGTATGCTATAAACCCCCAAATATAGCTGAAAGTGAGGAAATACAATTATTGTTACAGATTGGAAATGCAGCTAAGCATGGGCAAGTTCTAATAATGGGAGACTTTAATTACCCTGATATAAACTGGATAAACGAGACCAGCAGCTCAGCTAAGGGGAGCAGGTTCTTGAGTACACTCAGGGATCATTATCTAGCCCAGGTAATACAAGAACCTACTAGAAATGGGACCATCTTGGATTTAGTCATCACAAGTAATATTGATATAATATCAAATGTAAAAATAGGGGAACCCTTGGGGAACAGTGATCACAACACAGTCTCATTTGAGATTGAATACAAAAAACAGAGCTGTAAGGGGCCAACAAAAACTCTAAATTTTAAAAGGGCTAACTTTAATGGGCTACGGGCAGCAATACAACATATAGACTGGGACAAAGAACTTACAGGGAAGAATACTGAAAATAAATGGACAACATTCAAATCCTTACTAAATAAACATACTCATCAGCATGTACCATGTGGAAATAAAATGAATAGGAGTAAATCACATCCCATGTGGCTTAACAATGACTTAAAGATCATGATGAGGAAAAAGAAATATGCATTTAAATTATACAAGAAGGAGGGAACAGAGGCAGCTTTATGTGACTATAAGGAAATCAACAAGGCTTGCAAAAGGGCTATTAGACTGGCTAAAATAGAAAATGAGAAGTCAGTTGCAATGGAAAGTAAGACTAACCCTAAAATATTTTATAAATATATTAATGGGAAGAAGGCCAGGAAGGAATCGATAGGACCATTACAATGTGACACAGGCCATCTGATAATTAGTGACCAGGAAAAGGCAGATGAGCTAAATAGGTTCTTTTCGTCGGTTTACACAAGGGAGGTACCAGTGGTTGGGACACTGCAACATAATGGGGCTACACTACCTTTACTAAATAATTGGTTAACGCAGGAAGAAATACAAAAGAGGTTGGAGAAAATAAATGTTAATAAAGCCCCAGGTCCTGATGGAATACATCCAAGGGTACTGAGGGAGCTGGGTTCTGTAATAGCCAAACCATTATATCTAATCTTTAAAGACTCACTCACTACAGGGTCTCTACCAGATGACTGGAGAAAAGCAGAGGTGATACCTATATTTAAGAAGGGATCTAGAGCAAATCCAGGGAATTATAGACCAGTGAGCCTCACTTCTGTAGTTGGGAAGCTTTTAGAAGGGTTAATAAGGGACAGAATACAAGAATATGTCTATTTGAACAGGATCATAGGTAGCAGTCAACATGGATTTATGAAGGAAAGGTCGTGTCAGACCAATCTAATTAGTTTTTATGAGGAGGTAAGTAGGAACTTGGATCAGGGCAACTCAGTGGATGTAGTCTTTTTAGATTTTTCAAAGGCATTTGATACAGTGCCACATGGAAGACTAGTGAGCAAATTAAGGGATACAGGAATTGCAGTAAATATCTGCTCATGGATCGAGAGCTGGCTAAAAGACAGGAAGCAAAGGGTTGTTGTAAATGGAACATACTCCGATTGGTCTAAGGTGATAAGTGGGGTTCCTCAGGGCTCAGTATTGGGTCCTCTCCTTTTTAACATATTTATTAATGACATTGAAGTAGGACTCGAATGTAGTGTCTCCATTTTTGCTGATGACACTAAGTTGTGCAAGGTAATAAAATCAGATAATGATGTACTTTCCCTACAAAAGGATTTGCATAAATTAGAGAAATGGGCGGCTAAATGGCAGATGAGATTTAATACAAATAAATGTAAGGTTATGCATTTGGGAAGGAACAATAGCCAAGCAATCTATAATCTTAATGGAGCAAATCTAGGGGTATCAGATATTGAAAGGGATTTGGGAGTGCTTGTGGACAACCACCTAGGTAACAGCGCTCAAAGCCAAGCAGCGGCTGCAAAGGCAAATAAAATATTAGCATGTATTAGGAAGGGTATAGAAGCCAGGGAAGCAAATATAATTCTGCCACTATACAAATCTCTAGTACGCCCTCATTTGGAATATGGAGTACAATTTTGGGCACCACCTCATAAAAAAGACATTTTAGAGCTGGAAAAAGTACAGAGAAGGGCTACAAAACTAATAAGGGGAATGGAGGGGCTAAGTTATGAAGAAAGACTAGCAAAATTAAACTTATTTTCGCTAGAAAAAAGGCGTCTAAGAGGAGATATGATTACGTTATATAAATACATCCAGGGTCAATATAAGGCTTTGTCAAGTGAACTTTTTGTAGCAAGAGATTTTCAACTGACAAGAGGACATCCGTTGAGGTTAGAGGAAAAAAGATTTCACCTTAAACAAAGAAAAGGGTTCTTCACAGTTAGGGTGGTTAAACTGTGGAATTCTCTACCAAAGGAGGTGGTGACAGCGAATTCGATAGACAACTTCAAAAAGGGGTTAGATATATTTCTGAATAAAGAGGGCATTCAAGGCTATCCTAGATAACTAGCAAGGAATATTGATCCAGGAAGAAATTTGATCGCCAGTTTCTGGGGTCAGGAAGGAATTTTGCTTTTTTTCCCCCTTATGAGACAATTGGCAAAGTTTCAATGGGTTTTTTTTTTATGTTTGCCTTCCTCTGGATCAATTAACAATAATAATAAATAGTCCAAATTAAAAAAATCAATAGAGATCTAAAAAGATTGAACTTGATGGACTAACTCTATTCATCCTCCAATACTATACTATTAATAATTATTTAATCAATAATTTAATTAATAACTAATCCGCATATTGCAAATCAGAGGAGATCTTAACAGGTTGAACTTGATGGACTGAAAGTCTTTTTTCAACCTTAATTACTATGTAACTATGTAACTAATAGGGCTCTATATAAGCACAGAGCATATTTTTGAACAGAAGTTTTTAGTTAAAAACTTCTGTTCAAAAATATGCTCTGTGCTTATATAGAGCCCTATTGAAATGGGCAAATCACATTTGAATGAGGCCCTCGGCCATTAAACATATTTAGGTCCTGAATCAATTGCGTTTTGACCAATTGAATAGGGCTCTATATAAGCACATAAAATATTTTTTGACAGAAGTTTTTAGTTAGTGAAGACCTTGATTGTGGTTAGAAGTTCAGTAACTAAAAATGTCTGTCTAAAAAATCTATTATGTGCTTATATAAAGCCCTATTCAATTAGCCAACTCACAATTGAATAAGGCTCATGGTTCGGTTCTTTTTTATACTTAATACTTTACCTTGATTGAAGTGTGGAATGACAGAGGGTCCCCTCCTGCCAATCTTAATCCGCCGGTCTTCTTGTAGTGTCTGTTTGAAAAATAAAGTGAAATAGTGAATTATAGAATTTTTTATTTGTATTTAACAAACCATGGCCTTTTCAGCATTTAAAGTATTTTTGTATCTTACCTCTTCTTCTTTGTTGGTGTTCTTTAAAAGGGATTGTGCTTCACAGTGCACGGTGCAAATTGTTGAGAGACGCTGTTGATGCAGAGTCTGTTTGAATATTAAAAAAAGTAGAAAGATTGAGTTTTAGGTGATCTATTGAATTGCAGTAAATTAATTTCATTGAAATATACTTCTGTAATTAATTTGAATTAACATTATTTTTTGGTGGGGTCTACACACATATGTCACATACATGAAGCACATTTCCATAGTTGAAAGTAATTTTTTTGTGTGCGTGTGACATATCACTATACATGAATCATATTTTAATTGTTAAATTAACCTTATTTTTATTTTTGGCCAACATACATAAATGTGTGTGTGACATGTGACTATAGATGATACACATATATGTGCGTGTCACATATCAGTATACATAAGTCATATTTTAATAGTATTTTAATAGTCCCAACTTATTTTTTTCTAATGTAATTTAAATGTAGTTGTTTAATTAGTTTGTTGCAGGGGCAATACACATAAATGTGCATGTGACATGTCACTATACATTATACGCATAAATGTGCGTGTCACATGTCACTATACATTATACACATAAATGTGCATGTGACATGTCACTATACATTATACGCATAAATGTGCGTGTCACATGTCACTATACATTATACACATAAATGTGCGTGTCACATGTCACTATACATTATACACATAAATGTGCGTGTCACATGTCAGTATATATTATACACATAAATGTGCGTGTCACTTGTCACTATACATTATACACATAAATGTGCGTGTCACATGTCACTATACATTATACACATAAATGTGCGTGTGACATGTCACTATGCAGGGGCAATACACATAAATGTGCGTGTCACATGTCACTATACATTATACACATAAATGTGCGTGTCACTTGTCACTATACATTATACACATAAATGTGCATGTGACATGTCACTATACATTATACGCATAAATGTGCGTGTGACATGTCACTATGCAGGGGCAATACACATAAATGTGCGTGTCACATGTCACTATACATTATACACATAAATGTGCATGTGACATGTCACTATACATTATACACATAAATGTGCATGTCACATGTCACTATACATTATACACATAAATGTGCGTGTGACATGTCACTATACATTATACGCATAAATGTGCGTGTCACATGTCACTATACATTATACACATAAATGTGCATGTGACATGTCAGTATACATTATACGCATATATGTGCGTGTCACATGTCAGTATACATTATACACATAAATGTGCGTGTCACATGTCACTATACATTATACGCATATATGTGCGTGTCACATGTCAGTATACATTATACACATAAATGTGCATGTGACATGTCACTATACATTATACACATAAATGTGCGTGTCACATGTCACTATACATTATACACATATATGTGCGTGTCACATGTCACTATACATTATACGCATAAATGTGCGTGTCACATGTCACTATACATTATACACATATATGTGCGTGTCACATGTCACTATACATTATACGCATAAATGTGCGTGTCACATGTCACTATACATTATACACATAAATGTGCGTGTCACTTGTCAGTATACATTATACGCATATATGTGCGTGTCACATGTCAGTATACATAAACCTCTTTGTCTTCTTGAATTTTTTTTTGTGATGTCCTGTCTTGAAAATAAGTAATATATTATAGCTTACCTCTCAGTTGTAATTTGCACAATGTAAAGTAGTAAATTAGGAAAGAATTATCTTCTCAAGTTTTAGCAGCAGTTATCTCCGAAGTCACTCTGTTCATCACCTGAGGAGAAATGTATTTTTCTCTGTCAAATAGACAGTATTTATAAACTTGTAGAACATTCTGGAAAGTTAGACCGTTAGAACGTAATACGCATGCGCTATTTGCGTTCCAGCTTACAATTTGCGTTCCATCCGCCATTTTGTGCGTAGTAGTGGTTAAAATGGTGTTTAATATGAGTGTGATCCGTTCCGCATAGTATGTGTTTCATTATTGCGAGTAAGTGTAGTGTAGTTACGTCTGGAGCCTCGTTTTCGTTTTGTTCGGCGGCCATTTTTTCTCTCGCTTAGCCGATTTTCGGTCGTTTAAACTGTTTGTTTTCACTTAAATGGACGTGTAAATGAACTTTTGGAGGTGCCGGATGCCCCCCCGTGCTGTAAGTAAGCTTTTTATGTGTTTGTTGTGTTTATTTCTTGTGTTTGTGATGTTTTGATGCGCGGCGGTTGGAATGGGTCTTTCGCGGCCGTATTTTTTTCCGATGCGGCCGTATTTTGTTGCGATGTTGCCGTATTTTTTTGCGATATACGCAGTTAGCTTTTACGTGTACGACGCAGTGTATTTGTTTCTAAGTCGTGCGTATGTGTGTTAAGAGCGTGTGAAGGGCCTTTTTTACTGTTTTTTTGTTAAGTCTTGCGTCTGTGTGTCTGGGTGTAAGTGGGTGTGAGGCGACTTTGAGTTTTTTTTTGTTATGAAGTTGTGTGTGTGTGTATGTGTGTGTTAACACAGCCGATGTTGGGATACTCCCACCACCGCAAATGCGGACCCTCGCTTCGCGAGGATCCGCATTTGCGGGGACGTTGTTGGGTTTTTGTTGGCTGGGCGGTTGGGTTTATTCTGTTAAAAAAGTCGTGTGTGTGTATGTGTGTGTTAACACAGCCGACGTTGAGCCTCCACCACCGCAAATGCGGGCCCTCGCTTCGCGAGGACCCGCATTTGCGGGGAACTACGTCCCTCGCTTCGCGAGGGACGCAGTTCTTGCGGGCTCGCTATGCGAGCCCGCAAGCGTGAGCAACGACTCGTACGCTCACAACTATATATGTGATATGACATTTATAGATTGTATTCAGGATGTAATATTATATGTGAGATGTGTGTAGGAGAAAGATGTGTATATATAGAAAGCAATCATACATTTGGAGGCCCATAAGGTTATTGTTTCTGTGCTCTGTGCGGTGGAGGCTTCTCTTGCTCACTAAATGTATATATATATTAATTACAATGTGCTTAGAGCGTGCATAACCTTAAAAAGGAGCCATGCATAAATAGTTATTGGATCATTAGAGTGAGCATACATTGTGGCCTCATTTGCATGTCCCACCCAGTTTTCCCAGAATGCAGTGCATCAACTGTATTTCTGAGAAATTGGAGCAGGAAATAAGTTTATTAACTTATTTTTCAGACATTCAAATTGAATCACTGAAAGATCTCGGGTCACCAATTACAGATCTTAGGTCGTTATTAATGGGATTCAGGTTACCGATTTAAAAAGATTACGATAAAATATTCTGAAATATTTCAATCTTTAGCGTGTGTTTATTGGTTATAAGTACAAACCATTGTTATATTAGCAATTTCAGACACTTCATCGTGCGAGTGAATGTCTTTAATGATTCAAGAATGAAATAAGTCACAAAAAAAACCAACTTCTTATAGATTTACCAAGGAATGTGATGACATCACACAAACTAAACATCCAAACGCCACATCCATTACACATCATTCAATCTTAATTAGCAATTCTCCAGTATCTCCATGTCGTTCTGGTTCACCTTTATCTCCAGTATCTCCATGTCGTTCTGGTTCACCTTTATCTCCAGTATCTCCATGTCGTTCTGGTTCACCTTTATCTCCAGTATCTCCATGTCGTTCTGGTTCACCTTTATCTCCAGTATCTCCATGTCGTTCTGGTTCAGCTTTATCTCCAGTATCTCCATGTCGTTCTGGTTCACCTTTATCTCCAGTATCTCCATGTCGTTCTGGTTCAGCTTTATCTCCAGTATCTCCATGTCTTTCTGGTTCACCTTTATCTCCAGTATCTCCATGTTGTTCTGGTTCAGCTTTATCTCCAGTATCTCCATGTCGTTCTGGTTCAGCTTTATCTCCAGTATCTCCATGTCGTTCTGGTTCACCTTTATCTCCAGGATCTCCATGTCGTTCTGGTTCACCTTTATCTCCAGGATCTCCATGTCATTCTGGTTCACCTTTATCTCCAGGATCTCCATGTCGTTCTGGTTCACCTTTATCTCCAGTATCTCCATGTCGTTCTGGTTCACCTTTAGCTCCAGTATCTCCATGTCGTTCTGGTTCACCTTTATCTCTAGGATCTCCATGTCGTTCTGGTTCACCTTTATCTCCAGTATCTCCATGTCATTCTGGTTCACCTTTATCTCCAGTATCTCCATGTCGTTCTGGTTCACCTTTATCTCCAGTATCTCCATGTCGTTCTGGTTCAGCTTTATCTCCAGGATCTCCATGTCGTTCTGGTCCCCCTCTTTCTCCAGTATCTCCATGTCGTTCTGCTTCACCTTTAGCTCCAGTATCTCCATGTCGTTCTGGTCCAGCTTTATCTCCAGTATCTCCATGTCGTTCTGGTTCAGCTTTATCTCCAGTATCTCCATGTCGTTCTGGTTCAGCTTTATCTCCAGTATATCCATGTCGTTCTGGTTCAGCTTTATCTCCAGTATCTCCATGTCGTTCTGGTTCACCTTTATCTCCAGTATCTCCATGTCGTTCTGGTTCACCTTTATCTCCAGTATCTCCATGTCGTTCTGGTTCACCTTTATCTCCAGTATCTCCATGTCGTTCTGGTTCACCTTTATCTCCAGTATCTCCATGTCGTTCTGGTTCACCTTTATCTCCAGTATCTCCATGTCGTTCTGGTTCACCTTTATCTCCAGTATCTCCATGTCGTTCTGGTTCACCTTTATCTCCAGTATCTCCATGTCGTTCTGGTTCACCTTTATCTCCAGGATCTCCATGTCGTTCTGGTTCACCTTTATCTCCAGTATCTCCATGTCGTTCTGGTTCACCTTTATCTCCAGTATCTCCATGTCGTTCTGGTTCACCTTTAGTTCCACCACTCAGTCTGTATAACAAACTTTCAATCTCCGTTTGGTCCTTTATGTCCCACCAATTTGCAGAGACTTTCCTTGGTCGCGGCATCGTAGTCTGTTTTGGTGTGTCCAGCCCATAGATAATTCTTTCCATATTTATGGTACTCAATACATCAATAACAAGGGTTATCCAATATCGCCATTTATAGGTATATGCACAAAGTCAGTCAATTCCATTCTAGCCAGTACTGACCCATTTGTGTAACCCCTTGCTTGCCAGGTCGAGCCTAACAGATTTGATAGGATTTAATTCCTTGGTCGTTTGTTCATTTTGAGAAAATCGTTTATTTGTAACAAATATTATTTATGCGTGATCAGCTCAGTACTGACATTCCACCCTTTTGCCCGTATTATGAAACGTATATCATCCTTTGGACAATCTTCCTGAATCTTCATAATCTTCTCAAATCTTCTTTAATTTTTGCGAACTGGAGAATACCCTGAAACCCCCACTCGTTCTACATTCACACCACATTCATACTGTATTTGGCTTTAACCACAAGAGGCATATAGGACCCGCGCATAACTGCTGTTTGTTAATAGACCATTTGACTCATTGATTGAATTTAGGCTTAATTGTACAATACATAATATAATCATAATTACTAACAATATAATTACCCGGTGTATTAATATACCTAGAAAAGACGTCATAGTGGGACTTTATCCAAACATTCCTTCCCACCATGAAACTCTTTTTGCATCCTTTAATTTACTAATAACATCAGTTATTTGTTTTTGATCATGTTTCACACCAATGGCAGCAATAATCTATCTTCTTGTCCTAATAAGCATTCCTTCAGTTGTCTCCCCCATACCTAGAGGAAGATCAGAGTCACTAAAATCTACCATACCCTTCCAATTAAAGGACACTGTAATATTCTTAACATCTCCTTTCAGATGTTGATATCGTCTGGAGAGGTGCCTTTGTACACCATGTCCCTTTTGTTAACACTGTATTTCAATTATGAGAACCACCATGAAGAGTATATTGATCCACTGTTTCCTCCCATAGATGGAAACAATCCCTTCCCTGACCCAGGTAATATACGGGATAACTAACTCCAAATTCCCCATTAAGAGAACATGATATTTGATTTTCCCAACAATGCTCTGTCACCATTTTTTGAATCAGTTCTGTGAGGCAGTGCAGTGTTTTCTCCCCTGTGCTCTGTAATCAGTGTCCAGGTGAGAGTGGGTGTGGCTTGGCCTGTGTAAGGTATATCTGTGTGCATTTGTGTAAGGTTCTATTTGAATCAGTTCTGTTGGGCAGTGCAGTGTTTTCTTTCCTGTGCTCTGTAATCCGGGTCCAGGTGAGAGTGGGTGTGGCTTGGCCTGTGTAAGTTATATCTGTGTGCATTTGTGTGAGGTTCTGTTGAATCAGTTCTGTTGGGCAGTGCAGTGTTTTCTTTCCTGTGCTCTGTAATCCGGGTCCAGGTGAGAGTGGGTGTGGCTTGGCCTGTGTAAGTTATATCTGTATGCATTTGTGTGAGGTTCTGTTGAATCAGTTCTGTTGGACAGTGCAGTGTTTTCTGTCCTGTGCTCTGTAATCAGTGTCCAGGTGAGAGTGGGCGTGGCTTGCCCTGTGTAAAGGTTTATCTGTGTGCATTTTGTCATGTTCTGCTGAAGCCGTTCTGTGAGGCAGTTCTGTGTTTTCTGTCCTGTGCTCATTCATCATTGTACAGGTGAGTAGGCGGGGTCTATTTTAACAAGGGAAGAGCGAGCTTGGGCGCTTGCAATCATTTCTAGTGTAAGTGTAGTTCATGTGTAGGAGATTGAATAAATGGAGGGAATTCAAAGAAATGGGGTATTATAAGAAAAAACAGAAAACAAATGTATATATATATTTCTTCTGTTTTTTTTGGGGTTAAATGTAGAAAAGCAATCCTTATACAAATATATTGATTTGTTTTCTCACTGTATTTTTGTAACTGATAATCATGAGTCAGTGCAGTGGCAACCTCACTCAGTGTACATCCTGCCACATGTATGCAATACTGGAACAGCTGATCCAGGGTCCATACCTCTGTGACAGGTGTGAGCATGTTGCCTCTCTGGAAGATCAAATCGGAGATCTGGAGAGGAGAATTGTAGCACTTCACAATATTGTCACACTGGAAAGGGAGGTGGGGCTCACTGAGCACAGTTTAGCTGGGCCTAGTACGGAGGGAGGAGCTGGGGCTAGTCAGGATGCCCAGGGAGGTAGCTGGGTTACAGTTAGAAGGGGAATCAGGGGGAACAGGAGGATGCCGCCAGTTCTGAGTTGGCAAACACCAACAGATTTGCCAGATTGAGTGAAACTGTTGGTGATGTCCATTCAGGAATGGCAATGCCAGATAGAGCTGTCTCCCGGGTGCTCGGGTTCGGCATGTTGTGGATCGGGTGGATGTGGTGGACCAGCAGCTCAGCTAAGGGGAGCAGGTTCTTGGGTACACTCAGGGATCATTATCTGGCCCAGGTTATACAAGAACCTACTAGAAATGGGGCCATCTTAGATTTAGTCATCACAAGTATCACATATATAGTTGTGAGCGTACGAGTTGTTGATAACGCAGCGGGCTCGCGCAGCGAGCCCGCGGCCCTCGCGAAGCGAGGGCCGGGGCTCGCGCAGCGAGACGCGGGCCTCGCGTAGCGAGGGCACTGTGCCAGGTTCTCAGTTGCTGGCATGGAGCGCCGAAGGCGCTCCTTGCCAGCAACTGAGGACCCTCGCGAAGCGAGGGCCTCAGTTGCTGGCTTGGAGCGCCGCAGGCGCTCCATGCCAGCACCTGAGGACCTCGCAAAGCGAGGTCTTCAGTTGCAGCAACTGCGACCCTTGCAAAAAAAAGTTTACGTCGCAACACATTACGACACTCGCAAACAACATACGACACACGTTCACACACATTACGACACTCGCAAACAACATACGACACACGTTCACACACATTACGACACTCGCAAACAACATACGACACACGTTCACACACATTACGGCACTCGCAAACAACATACGACACACGTTCACACACATTACGGCCTCGCAACACTCGGACGCAACTCGCGAACATTACAAAATTACAAACACAATACATACACACAGCACATACATAAAAACCTTACCTACACAAACAGGAAGCACCCAGGACCTCAAAAATGCAACTTACAACTTAATTGCACTCAAAATAAAAGAGTTTAGACACTAAATAGTTTGTTAAGCGACACAAAAAATGGCCGACGAATAAAACGAAAACGAGGCTACACACGCAAACACCATACGAGACACGTTACCAGACATTACGACTTCGCAAACATCGGACGCAACACGCCGACATACAAACATTTAAAACTTAACAAAGACACACAACAAACACATAAAAAGCTTACCTACAGCAAGAGGAACCAGCCAGCACCTCAAAAAAACAAGTTACACCTACATTTAAATCAAAATAAACACTTTAGACACTAATACCATCGCTAAGCGAGAGAAAAAATGGCAGACGAACAAAACGAAAACGAGGCTTCAGACGTAACTACACTACACTTACTCGCAATAATGAAACACATACTATGCGGAACGTATCACAATCATATTAAACACCATTTTGAACAGTAATACGCCTAAAATGGCGGATGGAACGCAAATTGTAAGCTGGAACGCAAAAAGCGCATGCGTATTGCGTTCTAACGGTCTCACTTTCCAGAACTTTCTACAAGTTTATAAATACTGCCTATTTCCAACTAAAAAATACATTTCTCCTCAGGTGATCAACGGAGTGACTTCTGAGATAACTGCTGCTTTTACTTGAGAAGACAATTCTTTACTAATTTACTACTTTGCATTGTGCAAATTACAACTGACAGGTAAGCTATAATATATTACATTTTATTATCAGGTCAGGTCAAACAAATAAAAAAATAAACTAGGATTTATGTAGTCATCATGTATGGCACATTTATGTGTATAGGCTCACAAAAAAAATACGCTTCATTTAACAAAACAACAAAAAAACATAATTTAATATTAAACAGAGCTTTATGTATAGTGACATCTGACACGCACATTTCTGTGTATTGCCCCTTCATAGTGACATGTGACACGCACGTATATGTGTATAATGTATAGTGACATGTGACACGCACGTATATGTGTATAATGTATAGTGACATGTGACACGCACATATATGTCTATAATGTATAGTGACATCTGACACGGACATATATGTGTATAATGTATAGTGACATGTGACACGGACATATATGTCTATAATGTATAGTGACATCTGACACGGACATATATGTGTATAATGTATAGTGACATGTGACACGCACATATATGTCTATAATGTATAGTGACATCTGACACGTACATTTCTGTGTATTGCCCCTTCATAGTGACATCTGACACCGACATATATGTGTATAATGTATAGTGACATGTGACACGGACATATATGTCTATAATGTATAGTGACATCTGACACGGACATATATGTGTATAATGTATAGTGACATGTGACACGCACATATATGTCTATAATGTATAGTGACATCTGACACGCACATTTCTGTGTATTGCCCCTTCATAGTGACATCTGACACCGACATATATGTGTATAATGTATAGTGACATGTGACACGGACATATATGTGTATAATGTATAGTGACATGTGACACGCACATATATGTCTATAATGTATAGTGACATCTGACACGCACATTTCTGTGTATTGCCCCTTCATAGTGACATCTGACACCGACATATATGTGTATAATGTATAGTGACATGTGACACGGACATATATGTGTATAATGTATAGTGACATGTGACACGCACATTTATGTGTATTGCCAATGCAACAAAATTAGCTTACAACAAAATCAGTAAACAACTACATTTAAATGACATTATATCTCATGTATACTGATATGTCACACGCACATATATGTGTATCATCTATAGTTACATCTCACACACACACATTTATGTGTGTTGGAAAAATATAAAAAATAAGGTTAATTTAACCATTTAAATTTGACTCATGTATACTGATATGTCACACGTACACAAAATAATTACATTAAACTATGTAATGTGCTTCATGTATGTGACATATGTGTGTAGCCCCCAACAAAAAATAAGGTTAATTGAATTAATTTACTGCAATTCAATAGATCAGATAAAGCTGAATCTTTCTATTTCGTTTCATATTCAAACAGACTCTGCATCAACAGCGTCTCTCAACAATTTGCACCGTGCACTGTGAAGCACAATCCCTTTTAAAGAACACCAACAAAGAAGAAGAGGTAAGATACAACAAGACATTACATGCTCAAAAGGCCATGCTTTGCTAGATGACAAATTATAAATATACAAATAACTATTTCACTTTCTTTTTCAAACAGACACTACAAGAAGACCGGCGGATTAAGATTGGCAGGAGGGGACCGTCTGTCATTCAAAACTTCTATCAAGGTAAAGTATTAAGTATAAACAAGAAATAACCATGAGCCTTATTCAATTGCGACTTCCTCAATTGAATAGGGCTCTATATAAGCACATAACATATTTTTTATACATAACTTTTTAGTTACTGAATTTCTAACCACAATCAAGGTTTTCAATAACTAAAAACTTTGCTCAAGAAATATGTTATGTGATTATATAGAGCCCTCTTCAATTGGCAAAATTGCAATTCAATGAGGACCTATATATCTTTAATGGCCAAGGGCCTCACTGAAATGTCATTTGCCCATTTCAATAGGGCTCTATATAAGCACAGAGCATATTTTTTAAAGGAAATTTTTCTTTTGTGAACACCTTCCTTTTGGATACAAGTTCACTAAATACAAAATTCCGTTACAAATTATGCTCTGTGCTGATATTGAGCTCTATTCCATTGGCCAAAACACAATTGAATGAGGAGCTCACAATATAACAAATGCAGTAACCAAAGGCCCTCATTCAATTGCTATTTTGGACAATTAAATATGGCTATA
Organism: Discoglossus pictus; assembly: GCA_027410445.1. Taxonomy (NCBI): domain Eukaryota; kingdom Metazoa; phylum Chordata; class Amphibia; order Anura; family Alytidae; genus Discoglossus; species Discoglossus pictus. The sequence continues at coordinate 33,742 of JAPZIH010000737.1, forward strand.
AATAAGAACTTTTAGGCCCTTATTCTATTTTAACAAATATATGTGATGATGTGCTTATTTACAACCCTATTCAATTTTCAACATTGCAATTCAATAACGGCCTTAGAGTACTATTACATTGTAAAAAATGCAATTGAATGAGGGCCAAACTATGCAACATATGGTACACACAAAGGCCCTCATTCAATTGCAATTTGCCCAATTGAATAGGGCTCTAAATAACAACATAACAATTTCTTAAAACTAAGGTTTTAGTTAATGAAAAAATATCAAAAATACAGTTTTTCAATGACTACAAAATTATTTTAAATAATATGCTATGTGCTTATTTAGGGCACGATTCAATTAGCCAAATCGCAATTGAATGACACACAAACTGCTACACACAAAACAGAATTTCTTATTAAATGTTTAACAACCTATAAGCCTTACAAAAAAGCAAAAATAAGAATAACAAAAGTGTTGTGCACCTAATAGCATTGTACAAAAAATCACACAAACTCATAGCAAACTATATTAACATTCTTCTTTAATGTTTAACAACCTATAACCTGTACAATCAAGAAGAAATAAGTTTTGCACAAGTGATGCGCACCAAACAGGATTGTCAAAAACTAACACAAACACATAGCAAACTACCTTAATTATATTATTTCATGTTTCAATAACTATAACCATCCCGATAAAGGTTAAATAACTATACCACAAGTGGTGTGCACAAAACAGGATTGTACAAAAAATAACATAAACACATCTTATTTAATATATCACAACCCACAAGCCTTACTAAGAACCTTCAATAAGAAGAACAAAAGTTGTCGGATTGTACAGAAAGTAAAAAAAAACAAAGATAGAAAAAAATAACCATAACTGATACAATACAGTCAAATTAATACATTTTTAATTTATTTAACAGACATTTCACTCAAACAACATTTTCTATTTTACATTACAACAGATACTGCGTGAAGACAATCGGACGAGGACTTTTTCCACAGGACCGGACCATCGGACGAGGACTCGGACCAGACCAGCAGACGAGGAATTTCAACACAGGACCAGACCCGCAGACGAGGAATTTCAACACAGGACCAGACCATCGGACGAGGACTTTCACCAACGGACCACAACATCGGACGAGGGATATCGCCACAGGACCACAATATCGGACGGGGGCTATCGCCACAGGACCACACCATCGGACGAGGACTTCCAACAGAGGACCACACCATTGGACAACGATTTTGAAACGAGGACCAACAAACATTCGGATTTAAATCACACTTCAACCAAGGTAAACTATAATAAGTACTAAAGTATAAAACTAAAGAAACTGCTTTCAGTTGCATCCGTGTCAACAGAAAAATAAAATAATTAATTTACTATCTCACTTATTTTATTTAAATTGCTACTATGCAATACATAGCTCAATAACCACATCACTTTTTTTTTCAGCAAAGAAGTTTTGCAGTGGTAAATATCTATCCACAAACAAAGTTTTTAATAAATAAAACCATTATTTTAAATAAATATGTTACATGCTTATTTACAGCAGTATTCCATTGGCCAAATTCTGAGCCACTGAATATAGGAATTATAAATTTAACTAAATATCAATGATACATTCATGATTTGCCTTTTATTTCACCAATTGTGCACAATAATCTTTAACAGGAATTACAAATTTAAATATACACAATTACATTTATTTGTTTCCGTTTACAGATTAATATGGCTGATAACGAGACCAAAGAAGAGAAGAAAAGACGTCAAACTAGAGAAAGACAAGAGAGATGGGCCGCCCAGCAGACACCGGAGGAGAAAGAAATTCGAAGAGAAAAAGAACGCAAAAGACTTGCAAATAAAAGAATATCAGCTGCAAAAATGAAAGATACAACCAAAAAAAATAAAAAAATAATAAAGCATTTACAAACTGTTCCTAAAACATCAGATGACATTTTACAAGATACCAGTCAAGACAGACCAAAAAAAGCAACTACAAAAACAAAGCATTTACAAACTCTTACTAAAAACTTACAGGACATTTCAACCGAACAAGTCCAACATATACCAAGAAAATCTACGAAAAAAACTAAACATTTAGGGCCTCATTCTATTATCGGCCGTAAATCGGCCGTAAGGCTGCGATTCCTTGCGGGGGTTCAGTTTACTCGCGATTCTATTATACGGCCCCGCAAGGATCTCCTTTTACGGCCGGCCGCATATCTTGGAACCGGCCGTAATCTGTGAAATATAAAAAGTCAAAAATAAATTCAAGCCTGCACTGTACAGCTCTGTAAATGCTAGGGATCATATTGGGGGACATGAGGAATAAAAGGAACCCACTCTCAAGCTTGCACATCTGCCCAAACCCGAGTTCAAATTAACTGTTTATTTGCCGGCTGCGGCGTGGGCGTGTCTGAGGTGCTCCAAGCACTCTGGACTTTTTACATGTATATTTTACGGATATTAAAAATGAAATATTTTACGGGTTTGAGTACAGGATGATTATGTGCTATTTTTTCTAACACCTAAAATCCCTTTATAGTCTTCTCAAAGTGCAGGATGGCTTTATTTGAGCTATTTTATGTGCTTAATTGGTGCTAGCGAGACCTTTTTCCTGCAAGTAACTGCGGCTCGTTTTTAGCCTTGCAGAGAGGTTTCCCGGAGCAATTGAATTGCAAATCTCTTGCGGCCGTTTTAGATCAAAGGCTTTCCTCCGGCGCGATCGGCCGCAAGAGATAGCAAGGCACCGGCCGCAAGCCTGCCGGAGCCTACGGCCGTAAGGGAATAGAATAGCAGAATAGCTTGCGGCCGGTCCTTGCGGCCCCGCAGCGGCTGCGGCCGATAATAGAATGAGGCCCTTAGAACCTGTTGTTGAAACATTTCATGACTTTTCATCTGATGAATATCAAAGTCAACATCCAATATGCGTTGCAAATTGTCCTTTACTGAAGTCTTTAGCAGTAGAGGTTCATAGTTGTGGGGACATGACTACTCAATGTCAATTTTGTGAGGCTTATTATTTTAAACAGGAGAGACCCCGAGATGGACAATTTATTAGTTGTTGTCAAAAAGGAAAGTTCAAACTTCCACAAAGGAAACAATTTCCAACCTATTTACTAAATATTATGACTGAACCTACTTTTCCAAATTACAACAATTTTAAGACAAACATAAGATCCTACAATAGTGCCATATCATTTGCATCTATGGGGGCAACATTGGCTGCTAATGTACCAGGACATGGTCCTTACTGTTTTAAAGTCCAAGGACAAATTTATCATCGGACTTCACATTTACATCCAGAGGAAGGAGAGCAAAGAAAATTCGCTCAACTATATGTCCTAGATACAATGGAAGCTGTTGACCAACGTATGCAGATGGAAGAAAATAAAAAATGCTTACCCAGTGTTTTTATAGAGCTAAATAACATTATGGACAACAATCCCTACAGTAAAGCTTACAAAAAATTGGCAGAAGTAGAAAATGAACAACTACTTCATGCACAAAGACATCAATTACCCATGCCAAAGGTTAATATGGTGCTTAAAAGAGACAGACATACTGATAAACGTCGTTATAACTTGCCAACATCAAATGAGGTTGCAATGGTCTTTCACAATGATGAAGGAGAACCACCATTTCAAAGAGACATTAGAGTATATCCCAGAAATGAGGACCAACCATTTATTAATATTAATATCTTAAGTCCAAATTTAGATCCAATGACATATCCCATCTTTTTCCCACACGGAGAAGCAGGTTGGCAACCAAAATTAACCCTTCCCAGTTACCCAAATGCTAAAGCCAGAATCCGAAATAATGTTTCTATGCTTGAATTTAAAGTTGCTCAAATTGCCATTAGAGATGAATTTAATCCAATTTTATGTGGTGGCAAACTAACACAACAATGGATTATTGATTCATATTTGCAAGTTGAGGCAAATAATTTAAACTTTATAAAATATCAACAAGATAAACTACGTGTAGAACAATATTGTGGACTCATGGACTATGTTGCTGACGTGGCTACAAGCAGAGACATGACAGCTGGCAAAGCCATCATTTTACCATCTTCCTTTCAAGGATCTCCTCGAAATATGAGAGAAAGATACAATGATGCTATGGCTATTGTGACAAAATTTGGAAAACCAGATTTATTTGTGACATTTACATGTAATCCACAATGGCCAGAAATTAATCAAAATCTACTTCTTGGACAAAGTGCTTCAGATCGACCAGATTTAGTAGCCAGAGTTTTTAAGATAAAATTAAATGAATTAATACGTGACTTTACTATAAATCAGTTATTTGGCAAATGTCTTGCTTATGTATATACCATTGAATTTCAAAAAAGAGGCCTTCCACATGCACATCTTCTCATAATACTTCAAGAGAAAGATAAATTAGATACTTCGGACAAAGTGGATGCAGTCATAGTTGCTGAACTACCGGATCCAGAACTATATGGTAGACTATATGAGATTGTTACTCATCGCATGATTCATGGACCCTGTGGAGACCTTAATCCACAATCACCATGTATGGAAAATAATCAATGTTCAAAAGATTTTCCAAAAGATTATAGAGACAAAACATATGCAAATTGTGATGGATATCCACTTTATAAAAGAAGAGAAGGAGATAGTGCCATTATTCGTGGAAAAAAAGTGGACAATAGATATGTAGTACCCTACAATCCACATTTACTCATGAAGTACAACGCCCACATCAACGTAGAAGCCTGCACTTCCATCAAATCCATTAAATATGTCTACAAATATATTTACAAAGGTTACGATGCAGCTACTGTAGTCGTCAAAAGTGCAGACAACCCTGAAAGTAGTGAGTTAGTACATGATGAACTTGCATCTCATGTAGATGCTCGCTATGTCAGTGCGCCAGAAGCTATGTGGCGGCTTTTAAAATTTGAAATGCATGATAGATCACATGCAGTATATAGGTTAGCAGTACATTTGCCACAACGACATTTAGTCTATTTCCATTCTGGAAATGAAATGAATGCATTGGCCCAAAGTGAAGATCGTCACACTACACTAACTGCATGGTTTGCATTAAATTCCACTGATGCTCAAGCAACACAATACTTATATATTGAAATTCCATATCACTATGTTTTTGTGAATGGATTATGGAGAGCAAGAAAAACCAGAGGCAATAAAATAATTCCACGAATTTACACAGTCAGTCCAAGAGATGTTGAACGATTTTGCTTACGGATATTACTTTTAAATGTTCCAGGAGCACAAAGTTTTGAACAATTAAGAACTGTTAATGACATTGTATATGAATCCTTCCATTTAGCTGCAAGAAATAGAAACTTACTCGCTGATGATACAGAGTGGGAAAGATGTTTAGAAGAAGCAGCACAATGTCAAATGCCACGACAGATGAGAGAACAATTTGCTTTTATTTGTATCTTCTCAAATGCTCCAAATGCATTAGCTTTGTGGGAGACTTTTAAAAGTAATATGGCTGAAGACTTTATGCGACGATACAATGAACCCATTGCACACTTAAAAGCCTTAATGGAAATTCAAGAAGTCTTTTTAACTCATGGATTAAGTTGTGCAAGTTTTAATTTGCCTGATCCAGGTCTAATAGATGACATTAACTTTGAAGACTATGACATTCAACTACAAGCAGAAAGAACACAAGAAAGACTTGCAACTTTAAATACACTACAATTGCAAGCATTTCATGCCATTAAAAATGCTATAGATGATGACATGGTGACAGAGCGTTATTTCTATCTTGATGGACCTGGCGGATCAGGGAAAACATATTTGTACAATTTATTAATGAGTTCAGTACGAGCACAAGGACAAATAGCAATGGCGTTTGCCACTACTGGAATTGCTGCACTTTTATTAGAAGGTGGAAGAACTGTTCATAGTGGATTCAAACTGCCAGTGCCTATTTTGGAAAATTCAGTGTCAGATATTCGCATGACATCCTTACAAGCAAAGAAATTGAAGAAATGTAAATTAATTATAATAGATGAGGCCACAATGATGTCATGCTATGTCCTCCAATGTATTGACCGTTTGCTTCGTGAAGTCATGGATAATATTTTTCCATTTGGTGGAAAGGTAATTTTGTTGGGTGGCGATTTTAGACAAACATTACCTGTCGTTGTACATGGAAATCGAACAGACATTATTGAAACATGTATAAAGTCAAGTACAGTATGGAAACATTTTACCCATCTTCAACTGCAACAAAATATGAGATCAGAAGGCCAAACTGATTTCAATGATTGGCTTATTAAAATTGGAGAAGGAAGAACAGAAAAAATACTACATTTACCTGACGACACTGTAGAGATACCACCTCATATGATTTGTCAACAAGATATTATATCGGCTATATTTGAAGGGAGCATAAATAACGAAGAATATTCTGAGCTTGCCAACCAAGTCATACTGACGTGTAAAAATAAAGATGCATTAATACTCAATAATGAAATCTTAAAAAAAATTAATGCACCACAAAGAAATTATCACAGTGCTGATTCTGTACTTGCTGATGACAATGAAAGTCAGGCAAACTTTTCAACTGAATTCATTAACTCTTTAACTCCTTCTGGAATGCCACCACATATTTTGCAGCTAAAGAAAGGTGCAATTATCATGTTACTGCGAAATATGAACCCAAAAAAAGGCCTATGCAATGGCACAAGATTAATTGTTCAACAATTAAAGGACCATTTTATAGATGCTGAAATTTTAACTGGGACCCATAAAGGAGAGAGAGTTTTCATACCAAGAATAGATTTAGCACCAAGTGAAAGTAGTCTCCCTTTTATACTTCAAAGAAGACAATTTCCCATTATTATGGCATTTGCCATGACCATTAATAAATCACAAGGTCAAACTTTCAAATCTGTGGGTATTTACTTGGAAGAACCAGTTTTTGCACATGGTCAATTGTATGTTGCGTTGTCAAGGTGCAAAAATCCACAGGCTATTAAAGTTTACATTGAAAACAATGAAAGTCAAGGTGATTTATTAGAAGATGGACGTATTTTTACTAAAAACATTGTCTACTATGAAGTACTATAACTTTGCAGGATACAAATTAAAGATGCCAACATTTTTTAAAAGCATTCCAAAATACATAACAATTGGTTGTTTAATTCAGTCATAATTAATGAAAGTACTGTTTATGAATGATTCGCCTCACAAAATACTTGCCTTGCATTTTTAGTAAAAATTATGTTAAAATGTTAAGTCACTATGTTAATGTTTCTAATGTTACAAGTTTAAAATATATATTTTAAAGTTATTTCATTCAACAGATTACAAAGTGGATGTTAAGAGGTCAAGCACCTTTTAAGTCACAATGTAAATATTGTCTGTTATCTTAAGATTACTAACTACATTAATGTTTATCGCCAGGTTATGTGCTCAGTAATGAATTACTTTAATTACGTACGTTTTAAGCAGAGTTTTACTGTATGCCTTCCTATACATTCAATGTATATTCAAGTTAACAATTATTGTGATAGAAATTGCATGTTAATACTGAATAATTTAAAGGTCAATTGTTTTTACATTCAAATGTTAATACTTTTAATAAAAAATTAGGTTACAAAATGTATTCACTATGTTCCTCTTTATAATGTTCAAAATTATACAAATGTTTTGTCAACTTCTAAACTTACATACAAAATAAAGTTAAAGTTTCTAAATATATACTTTGAAGGTTATTGCTTACATATATTTTAAACTTCATGTTAAAATTTCGCAACGTTTCAAGAAGGCTTTTTACTTTTTGCTTTCCTATTCATTCAATGTATATTAAAGTTAACAATTCTTCAGATACAAATTACATTTTAAAAAACCATTACATCAACATTTTACAAAAATACACGTTCATATTAAAATACTTACAAGTGTCAAAAATATATGTTAATAACTAAACAACTTGACAAACATATACATCACATTGCCATCATTTTTTGACGGGCAAGTCGCTAGTTATTGATATAATATCAAATGTTAAAATAGGGGAACCCTTGGGGAACAATGATCACAAAACAGTATCATTTGAGATTGAATGCAAAAAACAGAGTTGTAAGGGGCCAACAAAAACTCTAAATTTTAAAAGGGCTAACTTACATGGGCTAAGGGCAGCAATACTTCATATAGACTGTGACAAAGAACTTACAGGGAAAATACTGAGAATAAATGGACAACACTCAAATCCTTACTAAATAAACATACTCATCGGCATGTACCATGTGGAAATAAAATTAATAGGAGTAAATCACATCCCATGTGGCTTAACAATGACTTAAAGATCATGATGAGGAAAAAGAAACATGCATTTAAATTATACAAGAAGGAGGGAACAGAGGCAGCTTTATGTAACTATAAGGAAATCACCAAGACAGCAAAAAGGTTATTAGACTGGCTAAAATAGAAAATGAGAAGTCAGTTGCAAAGGAAAGTAAGACTAACCCTAAAATATTTTTTAAATATATTAATGGGAAGAAGGCAAGGAAGGAAGCTGTAGGAACATTACAATGTGACACAGGCCATCTGATAATTAGTGACCAGGAAAAGGCAGATGAGCTAAATAGGTTCTTTTCGTCGGTATACACAAGGGAGGTACCAGTGGTTGGGACACGGCAACATAATGGGGCGACACTACCTTTGCCAAATAATTGGTTAACACAGGAAGTAATCCAAAAGAGGTTGGAAAAAATAAATGTTAATAAAGCCCCGGGTCCTGATGGAATACATCCAAGGGTACTGAGGGAGCTGGGTTCTGTAATAGCCAAACCATTATATTTAATCTATCAGGACTCACTCACTACAGGGTCTCTACCAGATGACTGGAGAAAAGCTGATGTGATACCTATATTTAAGAAGGGAGCAAGAGCAAATCCGGAGAATTATAGACCAGTGAGCCTCACTTCTGTAGTGGGGAAGCTTTTAGAAGGGTTAATAAGGGATAATATACAAGAATATGTCTATTTGAACAAGATCATAGGTAGCAGTCAACATGGATTTATGAAGGATAGGTCGTGTCAGACCAATCTAATTCGTTTCTATGAGGAGGTTAGTAGGAACTTGGATCAAGGCAACTCAGTGTATGTAGTCTTTTTTGATTTTTCAAAGGCTTTTGATACAGTGCCACATGGAAGACTAGTGAGCAAACTAAGGGATACAGGAATTGCAGTAAATATCTGCTCATGGATCGAGAGCTGGCTAAAAGACAGGAAGCAAAGAGTTGTTGTAAATGGAACACACTCCGATTGGACTAATGTGATAAGTGGGGTTCCTCAAGGTTCAGTATTAGGTAGAAGTAGGACTCAAAAGTACTGTCTCCATTTTTGCTGATGACACTAAGTTGTGCAAGGAAATAAAATCAGATAATGATGTACTTTCCCTACAAAGGGATTTGCATAAATTAGAGAAATGGGCGGCTAAATGGCAGATGAGATTTAATACAAATAAATGTAAGGTTATGCATTTGGGAAGGAAAAATAGCCACGCAATTTATAATCTTAATGGAGCAAATCTAGGTGTATCAGATATTGAAATGGATTTGGGAGTGCCTGTGGACAACCACCTAGGTAACAGTGCTCAAAGCCAAGCAGCATCTGCAAAGGCAAATAAATTATTAGCATGTATTAGGAAGGGTATAGAAGCCAGGGAAGCAAATATAATTCTGCCACTATAAAAATCTCTAGTACGCCCTCATTTGGAATATGGAGGACAATTTTGGGCACCACTTCATAAAAAAGACATTTTAGAGCTGGAAAAAGTACAGAGAAGGCCTAAAAAAACTAATAAGGGGAATGGAGGGGCTAAGTTATGAAGAAAGACTAACCAAATTAAACTTATTTTTGCTAGAAAAAAGGCGTCTACGAGGGGATATGATTACCTTATTTAAATACATCGAGGGTCAATATAAGGCTTTGTCAAGTGAACTTTTTGTAGCAAGAGATTTTCAACTGACAAGAGGACATCCCTTTGAGGTTAGAGGAAAAAAAATGTCACCTTAAACAAAGAAAAGGGTTCTTCACAGTTAGGGTGGCTAAACTGTGGAATTCTCTACCAAAGGAGGTGGTGACAGTGAATTCGATAGACAACTTCAAAAAGGGGTTAGATATATTTTTGAATAAAGAGGGCATTCAAGGCTATCCTAGATAACTAGCGAAGGAATATTGATCCAGGGAGAGATTTGATCGCCAGGTTCTGGGGTCAGGAAGGAATTTAGCTTTTTTCCCCCTTATGAGACAATTGGCAAAGTTTCAATGTTTTTTTTTTCCGTTTGCTTCCTCTGGATCAAATAACAATTAATAATAAATAATCCACATATTAAAAAGATCAATAGAGAACTAAAAAGGTTGAACTTGATGTACTAACTCTTTATTCATCCTCAAATACTATACTATTAATAATTAACAACTAATTAATTAATAACTAATCCGCATATTGCAGATCAGAGGGGATCTTAACAGGTTGAACTTGATGTACTGAAAGTCTTTTTTCAACCTTAATTACTATGTAACTACGTACAGTATAACAAGTAAAAAAAGAGAAAACTAAATAAACATGTTTGCTCTGCATCCATGTCAAGATAAAAAACAAAATAAACCAACAACAATAAGCACCACTGATTATCAGCTTTAACAAAATATTACTGACACATTTGTCATTTACCTGCTAATTGCCTTTTACGTACAACGTTTAATAGTAAACCCAAACTTCAATCTATCAAAAAAAAAAAATAACCAACATAAAACAGCATAGTCCAAGAATTAGTGAAAACACATACAAAATAACATTTGGAATTCTCAATTCACAGCCCTAATGTACAATGTTAAGCACAAAACCTAACCACACACATAAAATAGAATACTACAACAAATACTACTAACACTGAACAAACAACAATACAAACCTTCTTTTCACAGCCACAACATATAAGCCTTTAAGTAAAATATAAGAATACTATTACAACAATCCCCTGCAGAACAAGAGCAATATATTACTAAAAATGTTTGCCCTCTACAATGCCTCTAAGCTTAAACTACAACATAAAAAGCAATTAACAAACAAAACAAAAACTAAATTTCAATTAACACTATAAAACTACTACATCTACAATAAGCTATAATGCAATTACCTTCAGTGTGCTATGCATCTAAGGCAAAAATTACAAGTAAGTAAGAGCAAAAAAATAAAACACACTCATTTAACAATAGAAAGAAAGTTCGGCTACAATGAACAACAATCACATACAAAGAAACTGTTGCAAATAAAAGATTTCTAAACCAACTTAACATCTCAAACTAAACAAATGATACATTATTTTCTTTTACAGATTAAGATGGCTGATAATGAGACCAAACAAGAAAAGATAAGACGTCAAGCTAGAGAACGACAACAAAGATAGGAAAACCAGCAGACCCCGGAGCAGAAGGAAATTCGCCAAGAAAAAGAACGCAAAAGAATTGCAAGCAAAAGACTATCACCTGCAAAAATAAAAGATACACCAAAAAAAGCCACTAAAAAAAGAAAGCATTTAGAACCTGTTCCTGAAACATCACATGACATTTCAAATGATTAATTACAAACTAAAAACTGATATATGCTTTGCAAATTGTCCATTACTCAAGTCTTTAGCAGTAGAGGTTCATAATTGTGGGGACATGAATACTCATATGTCAGTTTTGTGAGGCTTATCATTTTAAAAAGGAAAGACCCAGAGATGGCCAATTCATTAGTTGCTGTCAAAAAGGCAAGGTCAAACTTCCAGAAAGAAAACAATTCCCAATATATTTACAAAGCCTACTTTGCCAAACTACAAACATTTCAAGACAAACATAAGATCCTACAATAGTTCCATATCCTTTGCATCTATGGGGGCAACATTAGCTGCTAATGTACCAGAACATGGTCCTTACTGTTTTAAAGTCCAAGGCCAAATTTACCATCGTACTTCCCATTTACATCCAGAGGAAGGAGAGCAAAGAAAATGTGCTCAACTATTTGTCCTAGATACAATGGAAGCTGTTGACCAACGTATGCAGCTGCAAGAAAATAAAAAATGCTTAACCACTGTTTTTATAGAGCTAGATAACATTATGGCCAATAACCCCTACACTAAAGCTTATAAAAAATTGGCAGAAGTAGAAAATGAACAACAACTTCATGCAGAAAGACATCAATTACCAATCCCAAAGGTCAATATGGTGCTTAAAAGAGATAGACATACTGATAAACGCCGTTATAACTTGCCAACATCAAATGAGGTTGCAATGGTGTTTCAAAATGATGAAGGAGAACCACCATTGCAAAGAGACATTAGAATATATCCCAGAAATGAGGAGCAACCATTCATTAATATCAGTATCTTAAGTCCAAATTTAGATTAAATGACATATCCCATTTTTTCCCCACACGGAGAAGCAGGTTGGCAACCAAAATTAACCCTTCCTAGTTACCCAAATGCTAAAGCCAGAATGCGAAATAATGTTTCTATGCTTGAATTTAAAGTAGCTCAAATTGCCATTCGAAATACATTCAATCCAATTTTATGTGGTGGAAAACTAACACAACAATGGATTATTGATTCCTGTTTGCAAGTTGAGGCCAATAATTTAAACTTCATGAAGTATTAACAAAAACTATGTGTAGAAGAATATTTTGGATTAATGGACTATGTTGCTCAGGTGGCTACAAGCAGAGACATGACAGCTGGCAAAGCCATCTGTAACGGAACCCATCACTGTTTTACCCTGTTTTATGGTTATGGTTAAAATATGATTACATTGCTATACTATAGATATGTTGTTTTATGCTCTGCAGAATATATTTGCTCAGAATATTACAGCTACTAGGCTAATAGATAATCCTATTACAGAGACTCCTCATAAGAAAAGGAAGTCTATTGTATAAAGTGTTTTCATTTTGAGACATAGAACAAAGGGAAGGATAATCTGATCAATGTCTGATTGTATCAAAATAGCCAGGTAGCCTCCGGGGGGGGTGACCACACCTATTGTCCCTCTATGTGTATTGTGTGGCCAACTATGGGGGATGTGTATTGCCTGTGGGAAGAGATGTGTATATATATTTCTGCACAACAAAATAAAGACAGTATTCTTTGACTCCCAATTGAGTGTCGTCCAATATGGGAGGTCTGGGCTTCTGAGACTGCGCAGTGCTTTTATATGGATATTTAACGGTATACCAGCGGAGATATTGGACTTCGTGTTCAAACTCCGTTACATTTGATGGCAGCGACGGGATTCAAACCTCACAGCAGACCGTTGTACGGCAGTTACAGCCATTTGGGAAATTTGGTATTATTTCGTATGGAACCGGAAGGAAAGGGTATGTGAATATACCTGAACGGATAGTGCATGGGGACAGACTATACCAACTTGAAACGGGCCACGCTAAAAGAGCTATTGGAAGCAAGGGGAATTATTGCCAGCAAAAAAAACAAAGCTACCCTTATTGTTGAACTCATGGAGGGAGACCGGGCAGCTGCTGCAGCACCTCTTACGGACAGCACACAGAATGTGTTTGGAAGAGAACTCCAAAGCAGACTGGCCTTTTTCCCAGGTACGCCTCCCACAGAATCCTTGGAAAGGATTATGGCAGAGGTCCACGAATACATAATGGGAAAGCAGCGGGCAGACCGTAGGTCCGGAGAGGGGTCCCAAATCACACCACACATAGTACCGGGGAAGCCTAAAATCCCGTACCATGCTTTTAAAAACTATGTGGAGGCGAAGACATTGATGGCTACTTGCATGACTTTGAGAGGTTATGCCAATTACATGAGATCAACGCCGCCGACCAGGTAACCCTGTTGGTGGGTAAGCTAGCGGGCCGGGCAGCAGAAGTCTACCGCACCATGCCAGACGAGGATAGCAGAGACTACCAGAAAGTAAAGCAGGCGATCCTGGACAGGTATGCAATTACACCGGAGGCATACCGGCAGCGTTTCCGAGAAAGCCAAAAGACGGAGAAAGATACTCGCATGGAGTGGGCACACCGCTTAACTAGGGCGGGCAAAGGTTGGGTACAAGCCGCACAAGCAACCACAGTGGAGGACATGCTACAATTACTGCTACTGGAGCAATTCTTCCAGGGGTTCACCCCGGATTTACAAAACTGGCTGAGGGAACGGAAACCGCGCATCTTAACTGTAGCCGCCAGCTGGCAGACGAGTACCAAGATGCCAGGAGGGCACAGCAGGCAAAGGCACGGTCCATCTTGGGAGCTGCTAACCCACCTCCCACCATTAACCCCACCCCAGCACTGCATCCGGGTGGTGGGAACTACCAAACCCCTCCACGGTACAACAATGCCCGATCTTTCATCAGGTGCCACACGTGTAACCAGCAGGGCCACATGCAGAGAGACTGCCCCAGAAACAGAAACCGCTCCACGTGGAATACTCCAACTAATTCCCCTGCAAACCGGGCAGCAGTACACTGCTACCAGAGTGAGCCTCGACAACCTTTCTTCGGGACCAGGTCTAATGAAGAATCTTTGGGCACCCTCCACGAGGTTAACCCAGTACAAGCAGCTGTAGATAACCGACAGGGACACCGCCAAGGGGTACACGTAGAGGGAAAACGCCTTCAGGGTCTGCGCGATTCTGGGGCCACCATAACCCTGGTTCGCAATCACCTAGTCCCCAAGCACCTGCTCACTGGAGAATATGTGGCAGTCCGGGTGGCAGGGGGAGCGATTTACAAAATTCCCACTGCTAAAGTACATTTGGATTGGGGAGCGGGGTCGGGAATGTGGAAGTGGGCCTCATGCAGGACTTACCAGCTGATGTCATCCTGGGTAACGACTTGGGGGAGCTGACCTCCGCTTTTGTTTCTCAGCCCCCGCGCAGAAAGCGCTACCCGTGGTAACACGGCAGCAGGCCCGCACCACCGCATCTTCTGAACACTCTGAGGCTCCGGTAAGTAATAGTACTGACCCACCTTTTGTCCCCTGGGCTCCCCCCTTAGAGTTTGGTACTGAAGTAGTCACCGACCCATCCCTGCAGGTATACCGGGATAGGGTTACACAGAATCAGGAAGGGTTGGAGGGGGAAAGATAAGCTTGGGAGAAAGGATTATTGTATAGATATGCTGAGAAGGTAGTAGCAGGATCTGTACCCATGACCCTCACACAATTAGTCATGCCCCGAAAGTACAGGCAAGAATTACTACGTATTGCCCATGACATCCCTTTATCAGGACATCTAGGCGTCAGTAGGACGAAGCATCGTTTGACCCAAAACTTCTTTTGGCCAGGGGTCTCCAAAGATATTCGGCAGTATTGCCAAACTTGTGACACACGCCAGAAAGTAGGGAAGAGAGGGGACCGGTACAAGGCAAAAATACACTCCCTACCCATAATAGATGAACCCTTCAGCAGAGTGGCAGTAGATATAATCGGACCCCTAGCAAAACCCAGCCCATCAGGGAAGAAGTATATACTAACCGTAGTAGACTATGCCACCCGGTACCCAGAGGCCGTAGCCCTAACTAATATCCATGCGGAGACTATAGTAGATGCCCTAATCCGGATATTCTCCAGAATGGGGTTCCCCAAAGAGATTATCTCAGATTGGGGTACCCAATTCACGGCCGAAGTCACTCATCAGTTATGGAGAACATGTGGGGTGAAACCTATTGTAAACTCAGCGTATCACCCCCAGTCCAATGGGCTCTGTGAACGGTTCAACAGAACCTTAAAGCAAATGCTCCGTACCTTCATGGATACCCAGAAGGACTGGGAAAGGTTTCTTCCCCATCTGCTCTTTGCGTACCGAGAGGTACCCCAGGAGTAGTGATGTCGCGAACCTAAAATTTTCATAGACTTCAATGGCAGGCGAATTTTAAAACCCACAGGGACTCTTTCTGGCCACAATAGTGATGGGAAAGTTGTTTCAAGGGGTCTAACAACTGGACTGTGGCATGCCGGAGGGGGATCCATGGCAAAACTCCCACGGAAAATTACATAGTTGATACAGAGTCTGGTTTTAAGCCATAAAGGGCATAAATTACCTAACATTCCTAAATTGTTTGGAATAACATGCTTTAAAACATCAGGTATGATGTTGTATCGATCAGGTAGTGTAAGGGCTACACCTTACATGACTGGGGGTCTATAGGTGACATTAGTACTGACCTTTATCTGACTGGGTGTCTATAGTGGGACATTAGTACTGACCTTTATATGACTGGGGGTCTATAGGTGACATTAGTACTGACCTTTATCTGACTGGGTGTCTATAGAGGGACATTAGTAATGACCTTTATATGACTGGGTGTCTATAGAGTGACATTAGTACTGACCTTTATATGACTGGGGGTCTATAGAGTGACATTAGTACTGACCTTTATATGACTGGGTGTCTAAAGAGGGACATTAGTACTGACCTTTATCTGACTGGGTGTCTATAGAGTGACATTAGTACTGACCTTTATATGACTGGGGGTCTATAGGTGACATTAGTACTGACCTTTATATGACTGGGGGTCTATAGGTGACATAAGTACTGACCTTTATCTGACTGGGGGTCTATAGAGGGACATTAGTACTGACCTTTATATGACTGGGGGTCTATAGAGTGACATTAGTACTGACCTTTATATGACTGGGGGTCTATAGGTGACATTAGTACTGACCTTTATCTGACTGGGTGTCTATAGAGGGACATTAGTAATGACCTTTATATGACTGGGTGTCTATAGAGTGACATTAGTACTGACCTTTATATGACTGGGTGTCTATAGAGGGACATTAGTAATGACCTTTATATGACTGGGTGTCTATAGAGTGACATTAGTACTGACCTTTATATGACTGGGTGTCTATAGAGTGACATTAGTACTGACCTTTATATGACTGGGTGTCTAAAGAGGGACATTAGTACTGACCTTTATCTGACTGGGTGTCTATAGAGTGACATTAGTACTGACCTTTATATGACTGGGGGTCTATAGGTGACATTAGTACTGACCTTTATCTGACTGGGTGTCTATAGAGGGACATTAGTAATGACCTTTATCTGACTGGGTGTCTATAGAGTGACATTAGTACTGACCTTTATATGACTGGGTGTCTATAGAGGGACATTAGTAATGACCTTTATATGACTGGGTGTCTATAGAGTGACATTAGTACTGACCTTTATATGACTGGGTGTCTATAGAGTGACATTAGTACTGACCTTTATCTGACTGGGTGTCTATAGAGTGACATTAGTACTGACCTTTATCTGACTGGGGGTCTATAGAGTGACATTAGTACTGACCTTTATATGACTGGGGGTCTATAGGTGACATTAGTACTGACCTTTATCTGACTGGGTGTCTATAGAGGGACATTAGTAATGACCTTTATCTGACTGGGGGTCTATAGAGGGACATTAGTACTGACCTTTATCTGACTGGGTGTCTATAGAGGGACATTAGTAATGACCTTTATCTGACTGGGTGTCTATAGAGAGACATTAGTACTGACCTTTATCTGACTGGGTGTCTATAGAGGGACATTAGTAATGACCTTTATCTGACTGGGTGTCTATAGAGAGACATTAGTACTGACCTTTATCTGACTGGGTGTCTATAGAGGGACATTAGTAATGACCTTTATCTGACTGGGTGTCTATAGGTGATATTAGTACTGACCTTTATCTGACTGGGTGTCTATTGAGGGACATTAGTACTGACCTTTAGCTGACTGGGTGTCTATAGAGGGACATTAGTACTGACCTTTTTATGACTGGGGGTCTATAGGTGACATTAGTACTGACCTTTATATGACTGGGGGTCTATAGGTGACATTAGTACTGACTTTTATCTGACTGGGGGTCTATAGCGGGACATTAGTACTGACCTTTATCTGTCTGGGGGTCTATAGGTGACATTAGTCCTGACCTCCTGCTGCAGTATTATTACTCCCAGTACTCCCAGGCTTGCTAATATTAGATATAATAACCTCAGTTTCGTTTCCTTATCTGTTGGTAACATCAAAATATGATTATTAAATATTTCATATTTGTTTGTTTTTTTCTCCCAAAGTGAACCCCTTTGTGTGTGTCCCACAGATGTGGCGTTTCCGCTCTGCGTATGTTGGATTTGCACCGCTCAAAAAGTATGAAAAGAGATCCCCCCCCTTGAAGCCCATTAATGACATCATCAGTAAACTGAATGTAACAGATTCCAGTGTTTAGGGTTTATGACCCAATACTGCGATCATATCACTTATGACAAAAATCCGTATTTGTCGTAATATTCAGACGCACGTGCATCTTTGTGTTACATTTCCTGATACTTTTATTATCTTGATCTTTATATATTTACTAGCGACTTGCCCATCAAAAAATGGCGGCAATAAGATTGTAAGTGTAACGGATCTCCTGGCACCCCGACCGGGTACCTCCGTTGATAGACGCGTCCTAGTTTGCGCCGAGGCCTACAAGCACCGCACCGGACACCAAAACCACCACAGACTCCAAGGATAGTACATCAGGAACAAGCGTTCAGTAGTTACAGCTCAAGGGAGTATGCAAAAGCATAGCAATCCCCAGTATGATAGTGATCCCCTCCAATAACGAGACAAGGCTACGTTTTGAAGGGTCAAGTAGAACTATATTTTAATGACAGGGAATCTCCTTTTATGCAATGGTGCCCTCTGAAGGGCTACACCCACATAATTATCACAACAGCCAATTATCTACATGGTTCAACCCCCACGTCTCCTCCCCTCAGATAACAGGTAACACAATTAAAACAGACACAATTTTAACCACATTCTGGATGTACCCCAAATACAGGGGGTACACCTTTAAGTCCCGCACCATTCAATATCTCTCACCCAGGGGAACAACATATACAAAAATGGCATGAATCAGACCAGGGGTTCAAAAGTTAGTAAAAGTATGTTTTTACACATAACACACAGACATTGCACATATCCCCCATACAATACACATATAGGACAATAGGTGAGTCACACCTCCCTGGCAACTTGGATACAATCAGACATTAATTAGATCATTCTTCTTTGTTCTTATCAGAGAATGAAAACACTTTGGAAAATGCAAGGATCCTTTACAACTTTCTTATCTCTTGAATCTCTGTAACAGGATTATCTATTAGCCTAGGTCTGCAAAAGTCTGGCTAATATTCTGAGCCAATATATTCTGTAGAACATAAAACAACATATCTACAGTACAGCAATGTGATCATATTTTAACCAAGAATTAAATAATCATAAAACAGGGTAAAACAGGGATGGGTTCCGTTATAGCTGGTATCTGAGCGCATAAAACTACCGAATAGCGCTCAGATCCTTTTCACACAGTTCAGTTGCCATGGAGCTAAAGTCTTTCCCATAGTCTTTCATTATATGAATGGGCTCCATGGCATAGCTTTCTGTGGTATCATGGTTCACACAGGGCAAGTACCGAATGACCCCCCTGTATGTAAAGGGCCAGAATGAGTGACATACACTCTGGTATGGCCGAATACTGTGTTTACAGGGCAATATGTCCCAGGGCCATAGTCGCAGGGCAGGAGGCTGGCAAACAGTCCTCTCCAAGCCAAAGTGGCGAAGGGCACTTCGTCACACATCTCCCCTTTGGGGGGAAGTCTAACCAGGCACCTGATCTTCTGCCGGTCAGTGCCTCCGTTAGAGGATCCACCAACCCACAATAAACCAGTGCTAGAGCAGCCCCCCCCACAACAACAAAGTGCAGGCACCTGGATATTTCGCTGTGGTGATGGGGCAACACGCTGAGGGGACTTGAGGGGCAGAGGCCAGCGGCACTCTGCCCTGATGCCAGCTCTTCTGCTGGTATAACCTGCAGGACATCCTGCTCTGTACAAGGGACAAAGGGAGGGCAAAGGCCGACTGCACTCTGCCCCGCTGTCAGCTCTTCTGCTGGGGTACTTGGGACATATTCCAGCTCAGTAGCCAGGGAAAGGTGGCAGTCAGTGGGGGTTAACATTTCCTCTGTTAACCCTGGGGCCACATTAGAAGTTAGCTGGGGAGGGGAATTTGTACTTACCCCCTCCTCCGGTTGTCCCAGTGAGGGTAGTTGGGGATCTGTACAGGCTGTGGGCGCAGAGACCACGGTCCCATCTGCGCCGTCTGGGAGATTGGTGTCTCCCCTTGTCAGGGTAAACTGTCGCTGGGGAGGAAGGACGACACCTTCTGCCCCCTGTGGTTCACACTGCCGCTGGGGGGGGAAGGACGACACCTTCTGCCCTCTGGGGTTCACACAGCCGCTGGGGGGGAAGGACGACACCTTCTGCCCCCTGGGGTTCACACTGCCGCTGGGGGGGAAGGACGACACCTTCTGCCCCCTGGGGTTCACACTGCTGCTGGGGGGGAAGGACGACACCTTCTGCCCCCTGTGGTTCACACTGCCACTGGGGGGGAAGGACAACACCTTCTGCCCCCTGGGGTTCACACTGCCGCTGGGGGGGAAGGACAACACCTTCTGCCCCCTGGAGTTCACACTGCCGCTGGGGGGGAAGGACAACAACTTCTGCCCCCTGGGGTTCACACTGCCGCTGGGGGGGAAGGACGACACCTTCTGCCCCCTGGGGTTCACACTGCCGCTGGGGGGGAAGGACGACACCTTCTGCCCCCTGTGCTTCACACTGCCGCTGGAGGGGTAGGACGACACCTTCTGCCCCCTGGGGTTCACACTGCGACTGGGGGGGAAGGACGACACCTTCAGCCCCCTGGGGTTCACCCTGCCGCTGGGGGGGAAGGACGACACCTTCTGCCCCCTGGGGTTCACACTGCCGCTGGGGGGGAAGTAAGACACCTTCTGCCCCCTGGGGTTCACAGTGCCGCTGGGGGGGAAGGACGACACCTTCTGCCCCCTGGGGTTCACACTGCTGCTGGGTGGGGAGGACGACACCTTCTGCCCCCTGGGGTTCACACTGCCGCTGGGGGGGAAGGACGACACCTTCTGCCCTCTGTAGGGCCGGTAGAGAGACCTCGGTCCCATCTCTACCTGCCATCTGGAGGTCATCCCAGGACCAGTCAATGTGGTCTGGTTCTGCTTGGCGAGTAGGTTGGGGCTGCACAAGGCTGAGCAGATGTTGGTAGTCCTGCTCCAGCTCCCACTCTCTCGTTACCAGGTGGGTCATGTCTTTGCTCACCTCGCCTTCGTCATCCCAGACATACATGCCCATCCGATAGTCGTAGATGTCCCAAAACCTAGACCCCTCCGTGCTGCCAAGATCAATGTCGTCCTCCAAGGCATCCCATAATAAACCCGGGCCATCATAATCATCCCCCTCCGGTAAGTTGTGTTCAGACGTCCAGGGGGTAAGTCGAACGGTATGCCACCAGAGGGCCTGGTATGCGTTGTCTAACCAGAGCTCTCGCCATACCAGGGTCTCTAGTCTTGTCACCCACTCATCCAGGGGCTGCTCTCCCTATAGATACATCCGCATCGCCACACGCTTCTGTAGCCGCTGCTCATCACTGGGGAGATTCTCACCTCGCCGCCATTGGGCATCTTCCAGGGCATCATACCAGAGTTCCTTTCTGTCTGCATCCCTGTAATCCGCGGCCGCCTCCTCCTCCTCATCATGAAACGCTGTCTAAAAACTAGCCGGTTCCATCCTGCTGTAGCCAGGGGCGCTGTACGGATACTAGCGTTGCCCTCAATTTGTAACTCCAAACGTTACCGGTGTCTCCGTGCTGCTTTTCCTCTTACTAGGACGCCATCCCACCACTGCCAGCCAATGTAACGGATCTCCTGGCACCCCGACCGGGTACCTCCGTTGATAGACGCGTCCTAGTTTGCGCCGAGGCCTACAAGCACCGCACCGGACTCCAAAACCACCACAGACTCCAAGGATAGTACATCAGGAACAAGCGTTCAGTAGTTACAGCTCAAGGGAGTATGCAAAAGCATAGCAATCCCCAGTATGATAGTGATCCCCTCTAATAACGAGACAAGGCTACGTTTTGAAGGGTCAAGTAGAACTATTCTTTAATGACAGGGAATCTCCTTTTATGCAATGGTGCCCTCTGAAGGGCTACACCCACATAATTATCACAACAGCCAATTATCTACATGGTTCAACCCCCACGTCTCCTCCCCTCAGATAACAGGTAACACAATTAAAACAGACACAATTTTAACCACATTCTGGATGTACCCCAAATACAGGGGGTACACCTTTAAGTCCCGCACCGTTCAATATCTCTCACCCAGGGGAACAACATATACAAAAATGGCATGAATCAGACCAGGGGTTCAAAAGTTAGTAAAAGTATGTTTTTACTCATAACACACAGACATTGCACATATCCCCCATACAATACACATATAGGACAATAGGTGAGTCACACCTCCCTGGCAACTTGGATACAATCAGACATTAATTAGATCATTCTTCTTTGTTCTTATCAGAGAATGAAAACACTTTGGAAAATGCAAGGATCCTTTACAACTTTCTTATCTCTTGAATCTCTGTAACAGGATTATCTATTAGCCTAGGTCTGCAAAAGTCTGGCTAATATTCTGAGCCAATATATTCTGTAGAACATAAAACAACATATCTACAGTACAGCAATGTGATCATATTTTAACCAAGAATTAAATAATCATAAAACAGGGTAAAACAGGGATGGATTCCGTTATAGCTGGTATCTGAGCGCATAAAACTACTGAATAGCGCTCAGATCATCTTCACACAGTTCAGTTGCCATGGAGCTAAAGTCTTTCCCATAGTCTTTCATTATATGAATGGGCTCCATGGCATAGCTATCTGTGGTATCATGGTTCACACAGGGCAAGTACCGAATGACCCCCCTTTATGTAAAGGGCCAGAATGAGTGACATACACTCTGGTATGGCCGAATACTGTGTTTACAGGGCAATATGTCCCAGGGCCATAGTCGCAGGGCAGGAGGCTGGCAAACAGTCCTTTACAAGCCAAAGTGGCGAAGGGCACTTCGTCACAGTAAGGCAGGTAATGGTTTGGAGGAGACATTCATTTTGTTGGCGGTCGGAGATCCTTCGGCGCTCATTGCGAGGCTGTTGGTTGTATTTTTTTTCTGATAGGCGCTTTTGCTGTTATTCTTTGGTTGGCGGTGATGTGTTTTTTGCGCTTATTGCAAGGCTTTGTATGCTATGAGCAGCGTTGGCGCTCGTTGTGAGGCGCGCAGTGAATGGATTTTATGTTTAATGTGATAATGTTTTTTTTGTGTATATGTATTTTTGTATGCGAATGAAATAATTACTAAATGAATATACTTTACCTATTTGTAAGTAATATATGCAGGAAGCATTGTGCTGAAGAGCTGACAATCTGTTTTCATGTTCCTGCAGCATACAATGTAGGTTTTCAGTGCTGTGGAGCTGCTGTGTAAGTGTCAGCAATGTGTGCAGTGTGTAGTGTAAATAGGCTGCGTGCGCGAGGGGAAGCCGTTAGGGTAGCTGGGTACTTCTGCATTGTGTAAGTTAGTGTTGTAAAATGGCGGGGAATGTGTATGTGGTACGCGGGTGTGGATGATTTAGCGTCCTTGTTAATAGTGTATCTTTACCTCGTACGGCTTTTTAGGAAAATCCGTATGTGTTTTGCGTGTTTAGGGTCCTGTAGCCTCGTTTTCTTTTTTTCAAGGGCCATTTTTTCTCTCACTTAGGTGATTTTCGGGTGTCTAAACTCATGAATTTGGACTTAAATGGAGGTGTAACGTCACTTGCAGAGGTCCTCGGTGCCCGCCTTGTTGTGGCTAAGCTTTTTATGTGTTTGTTGTGTGTATTTATTGTGTTTTTAATGTTTTTAAGTGCGTGCGGTTCGGGCGTTAAGGTCGTATTTTTGTGAGCTCGGAATGTTTTTTTTTTCTAAGTCCAGTATTTTTGAATGGTAAGTCCGTAAATTTGATGGTGTAAGTCCCGCCTGCGGCTCATTGCAGCCGACGTGGGAGCCTTTGGCGCTCCTTGCCAGCAACTCTGGCCCTCGCTTCGCAAGCCCGCAGCGTTAGCAACAACCCGCCTGCTCACAACTATATATGTGATATCTGTAACGTCTTCCCCAGTTGGGACTTGTAAATCGGCTAAGCGACAAAAAAAATGGCATCCGGAAAAAATGAAAACGAGGCTACACGACCCCAAACCGCGCAAAACATCGCCAGCCATGTACGACTTTTACCTAGGAACAGACGAGGTACAAAATACACTATTATAAATAATGGAAACTGCTGGCGAGCCGCGTAACACATCACATCAATCGCAGCCATTTTACAACACTAACTTGCAACTAATAACATTACAAATCTAAAATGGCGCGTTACACGACTATTCAAGCGGTTTCCCCTCGTGCACTGCGCTCATTGCTGACACTTACACCTCGGGTCACCAACAGTCCAAATGTACACTGTAAGCTGCAGGAAAATCAAAACTGATTGTTAGCTCTTCAGGTTATTGATCACTGGATATATTAATTACAAATAGGTAAAGTATTTTAGTAATTAATTAATTCATTATTATAAAAAAAAAAATATATAAAAAAAATACGTTTAATAGCATATTTTACACTGCGGTTACTTTACATACATTAACGCTTCGCACTTCCTAATACATTTGTTCATTCACAATAGTTATTATCGTGCATTCATTTAATAAGTATTAATTAGTAATGGAAAATAAAAATGTAGACTTTACACTACACTAAAATGTTTTACTTTTTACTCTGCAGTTATATATCTGGATTACTGCTCATTGGCTGCCAGCGATAGCACTCTCAAAGCAGTTACAAATCTAAATCACTTTATTATGCTCTGAGACCTGAATACATTTTTTAATTTACACTGCACAAAAAAAATTATATATTTAACTCTGTACGTATATATCTGTCTTTGCGATGAGCGCCGAAGATTGATCGTTGCAAAGCACGAAACATGAAGGACACGAGGGAAGAGACTCACAATGAGCGCCGAAGGTCCTCAGAGTTCAAAAAGCATCACATTGTGTGGCAAACAGCATTGCCATGGCTTCAAACTGTATTGCCCCATCATTTGTGCCAGGCAAGTCGCTAGTGATATAATATAACATAATGCAATACAATATTATACAGTACACATGGGTGTTGGAACTGGGGTGTTGGAACCCCCCCCCCCCTCCCCAGATTTCTTATCTTATGTATGTATGCGTAAAGAAGCTAACAGGGGAGGAGAGAGGGGGAGGAAACACAGGGGAGAGGGGGGAAGAGAAACAGGGTAAGGGAGCGGTGAGGGGAAGAGACACATGGGAGGGGGGAGAGACACAGGAGAGAGTGGGGGGTAGAGACACAGGGGAGAGGGGGGATGAGACTAATGGGAGGGAGTGGTGAGGAGTCACTGGGGAGAGAAAAGGGGGTAAAGACACAGAGGAGGGGGGAAGAAACACAGGGGAAGGGAGAGGGGGTAGAGACACAGGGGAGAGGGGTAGAGACACAGGGGAGAAGGAGGAAGAGACACAGATGAGGGGGGAGAGACACAGGGGAGAGGGAAGGGGGGAAAGACACAGGGTAGGGGGGAAAGAAACACGGGAAGGGAGAGGGGGGTAGAGACACAGGGGAGGGGGGAGTGACACAGGGAAGGGGGAAAAGACACAGGAGAGGGAGGAAAGAAACACTGGGGAAGGGAGAGGGGGGTAGAGACACAGGCAAGGGTGGGAGAGACACAGGGGAGAGGGGGGGGGGGAGAGAGACACATGGGAGGGAGAGGGGGGAGACACATGGGAGAGGGGGGGGAGAGAGACACATGGGAGGGAGTGGGGGGGGAGACACAGGGGAGGTCTTCTGCTTTATTATTATTCTTATTATTATTACTATATAATGTGCAATACGGACCACTTTGGCAATGAGCGCCGCAGGCCTCTATATATCATTCCTGGCTTATTCAGATATATGGAGGATGAATCCGTGGACGTACCTGAATCCCACAAGAGAGTGGTCGCCATGTTCATGTGGTGTTTATTATGACACTAGTGACTTGCCCATCAAAAAATGACGGCAATGTTATTGTAACTGAGCTAATGTTGTTTTGTGTGTAATAGTAAACATGTAATACATTAATAAATGAATAGACTTTACCTATTTGGAAGCATTGTGTTGAAGAGCTGTGAACCTTGTTTGCACACAGACCTACAGCACCAAGCACACTGACAGTACACACAGACCCATAGCACCAAGTACACTGGCAGTGCACACAGACCTAAAGCACCAAGCACACTGACAGTACACACAGACCCATAGCACAAAGTACACTGGCAGTGCACACAGACCTAAAGCACCAAGCACACTGACAGTACACACAGATTAACAGCACCAAGTACACTGACAGTACACACAGACCTACAGCACCAAGCACACTGACAGTACACATAGACATATAGCACCAAGCACACTGACAGTACACACAGACCTAGAGCACCAAGCACACTGGCAGTGCACACAGACCCACAGCACCAAGTACACTGTCAGTGCACACAGAACTACAGCACCAAGAACACTGACAGTACACACAGACCCACAGCACCAAGTACACTGTCAGTGCACACAGAACTACAGCACCAAGAACACTGACAGTACACACAGACCCATAGCACCAAGTACACTGGCAGTGCACACAGACCTATAGCACCAAGCACACTGACAGTACACACAGACCTACAGCACCAAGTACACTGACAGTACACATAGACATATAGCACTAAGTACACTGACAGTACACACAGACCTACAGCACCAAGCACACTGGCAGTGCACACAGACTCACAGCACCAAGTACACTGACAGTACACACAGATATACAGCACCAAGTACACTGGCAGTGCAAACAGACCTATAGCACCAAGCACACTGACAGTACACATTGACCCACAGCACCAAGTACACTGATAGTACACACATATATACAGCACCAAGTACACTGACAGTACACACAGACCTACAGCACCAAGTACACTGACAGTACACACAGACTCACAGCACCAAGCACACTGACAGTACACACAAACCTACAGCACCAAGCACACTGACAGTACACACAGACCTACAGCACCAAGCACACTGGCAGTGCACACAGACCTACAGCACCAAGTACACTGACAGTACACACAGACCTAAAGCACCAAGCACACTGGCAGTGCACACAGACCCATAGCACCAAGTACACTGTCAGTGCACACAGAACTACAGCACCAAGAACACTGACAGTACACACAGACCCATAGCACCAAGTACACTGGCAGTGCACACAGACCTATAGCACTAAGCACACTGACAGTACACACAGACCTACAGCACCAAGTACACCGACAGTGCACACAGACCTACAGCACCAAGCACACTGACAGTACACACAGACCCATAGCACCAAGTACACTGGCAGTGCACACAGACCTACAGCATCAAGCACACTGACAGTACACAGAGACTCACAGCACCAAGCATACTGACAGTACACACAGGCGCTCATTGCAGGCGAGCCTCGCATAGCGAGGCGAGCTGTTAATACGGACCACTTTTTTATGGAGCAAACTGCTCCATATGTATATTAATAACTATACAACTTTCCAAACATACACATCTCATTGCAATACGCTAGTAATAATAATAATGCACAAGAGTCCTTCAGCACTGCACTGGACACTGAATAAACTTGCCTAGCTATGGTTTTCCCTATTGAATTAGTATCACCTACACTGTCCCTCCTCTCAGTAAGACTGCAAGTTACTTATGATTCCAAAATGGCTGCTGTCCATGAGGTAGAAGGGTGTAGAAGGGAGTGAATGCTGCTGATTGGCTGGAATGTGTCTGCTGACTGTGACATGCAGGGTCAAAGTTTGCTCAATGATAAAGTATTGGGGGCGGGTCGAATCTCGCATATGTTCGCAGTTCGCTGCGAACGCGAACATGCTATGTTCGCCGAAAAAAGTCAGCCGGCGAACTATTCGCGACATCTCTACCCAGGAGTCCATGGGGTTCTCGCCATTCTAATTACTATTCGGAAGGAGAGTGCGGGGTCCCTTAGACCTCATTAGGGAACACTGGGAGGGATCGGTCACCTGTAACGGTACCCCTATCGTCCCATATGTACTAGAGTTCAGGGAACGCTTGGAGACCCTAATCCAGACGGTACGGTCTAATCTCCAGGCGGCCCAGCAACGACAGCGCAGATGGTACGATAGGGGAGCCAGAGACCACAGTTTTTAAATAGGACAAAAGGTGTTAATCTTGAAGCCAGTTCAAAATGACAAACTGCAGGCCTCCTGGCAAGGCCCTTATAAGGTGGTGGAACAGGTATGTGACACCACGTATATAATTGCCCCATGTACAGGAGCAGGCGCTAGACGCATGCTCCACATTAACATGCTGAAACCCTATCACGAGCGGACCGAAGAAGTAACTGCCATATGTGCCTCAGCCGCCGAGGACTTGGATAATCTACCCCTACCAGACCTATTAGCCCAAGGGGGGGCAACACAGAATTAGGGGAAGTACAGCTAGGAGACAGGCTGAGCACTAGAGAGCGAGCTCAAATACTAGAGCTGATCCGGGAAAAAGGGGATACCTTCTCCAACCAGCCCGGGTAAACCCCGCTGGCTACCCACAGGGTAGAAACCCCAGGGCAACACCCTCTTCGACAAACCCCCTACCGCATACCCGAATCCGTAAAAGATCATATGCGGAAGGAGATTGCCGAAATGTTACAACTAGGAGTGATAGAACACTCAGATAGCACATGGGCCTCTACGGTAGTGCTGGTACCGAAGCGGGACGGAACCACCCGCTTCTGCGTCGACTACCGGAAACGTAATGATAAAACAATTTCAGATGCCTATCCCATGCCCCGAATCGATGAGCTCTTAGATAAAATGGCAAGGGGCCAGTACCTCACCACAATAGACTTGTGCAAAGGGTATTGGCAGATCCCACTAGCCGAGGATGCCATCCCAAAGTCTGCATTCGTCACCCCGTTTGGGCTATACCAATTCAAGGTGATGCCATTCGGGATAAAGAATGCGCCGGCTACGTTTCAGCGGATGGTGGACTGGTTACTGGACGGATCCCAGGAGTATGCTTGCGCCTATTTAGATGACATAGCAATATTTAGCAACTCCCGGGACGAGCACTTGACTCATATAGGAGCCATCTGTGACGAAGTGCCTTTCGCCACTTTGTCTTGGAGAGGACTGTTTGCCAGCCTCCTGCCCTGCGACTATAGCCCTGGGACATATTACCCTTTAAACACAGTATTCGGCCATACCAGAGTGTATGTCACTCATTCTGGCCCTTTACATACAGGGGGTCATTCGGTACTTGCCCTGTGTGAACCATGATACCACAGATAGCTATGCCATGGAGCCCATTCATATAATGAAAGACTATGGGAAAGACTTTAGCTACATGGCAATTGAACTGTGTGAAGAGGATCTGAGCGCTATTCGGTAGTTTTGTGCGCTCAGATCCCAGCTATCTGGGGATATGTGAAATGTGAGTAAATGTGAATTGCAGTAATGCTGATGGGTTGTCAAACTAAAGAATTGACCAACAAATACATCCCCAGGCCGATCCGTTGGGATCAGACCGTGTATGCCGGCTTATGGTCATGCGGGAGGTGTGTAAACCCATCACTGTTTTACCCTGTTTTATGGTTATTTAATTCTTGGTTAAAATATGATCCTACTATTATACTGTATGTATGTTGGTTTATGCTCTGCAGAATATTAGCCCAGACTATTGCAGCTACTAGGCTAATAGATAATCCTATTGTAACGGTACCCCCACACATATAAGGGGGCGCCAAGGCCGTTTTAGCCGATCCGCCCGTCCAGTGATATAGGGACAGCTACTGCAAGACACCCAATCCCCCAAACTGGATCCAAGGGGGATTTACTGCAAGCCTTGAACTGGAACCTCATGAATAGCCGCTAGCAGCTGAACAGGAAAAGCACCCCAAGATGCTTACACTCCTGGCAGTCAGTCTGTAACAGCATCCCAGGAATACCCCCAAGAACGAAACATAAGCTCTGTGTTTGAGGGTCAAGCAGTGAACTCACTTCTTTATTAAAAACAAAGACATATTAAAAACCATTTCCACATACACAGTAGGGGCAGTGACTACCTTTGGTCAACCCCTAATTACCTCTGGCCAATCAGACAGGGTCCCTACGTGGGAACCATGAGACTCCTCCCATGGGCCAACCCCAGGCACGGCTACTATGCTCATTCTCACCCAGACTGTCCCCGTGGACACTTCCTGTTTTTCCTCCTGGACTATGCCCCTGGGGAAACCCCATATACTGGCCCTTTGTTCAAGTCCTGGCGACACCCTGTGAGGTTTATCTTGTTCATGATCTTACTCAGCTCCTACCTCAGTGTTTACCTAATGGGGGATGGTCAGAATCTGTAACACATTTCTACACATTTTTCATAACTTTAAAAGTATGCATCACATTCACATAAAACATACATTTTCAGAACCAGCATACTCCAAATACAAACATGTGTCAAAATGATACAAATTGGTCCAGTGGTTCAAAAGTTAGATCGTAGTCCTTTCTGACCAAATGAAGCATGGCTTCCATGTCTTTGTAGGGGGAAAGTCAACATGGGTCATAGTCAAACGGCAGAATGTGGGCAACCAAGCTTCTCCAATTCGCAGTGACGAGACTGATCTCGTCACACCTATTACAGAGACTCCTCATAAAATAAGGAAGTCTATTGTACAAAGTGTTTTCATTCTCAGACATAAGAACAAAGAAGGCTGATCTAATCAATGTCTGATTGTATCAAAGTTGCCAGGTAGCCTCAGGGAGGTGTGACCCACCTATTGTCCCTCTATGTGTATTGTGTGGCCAACTATGGGGGATGTGGATTGCCATGCTGCCAGTCATAGCCCAAAAGATACTTTTACTAACTTTTGAATCCCTGGTCTGATTCATGCCATTTTTTAATATGTAGTTCCACAATTTATGTTGTTCATAAAAATGTAAGATTTATTTATGTACTATGTAAAATCATAAAATTATAAAAATGGATAAAAATGTGTAAGTTTTAGCTGGGAGATAATTGAGTAGATACAGTAATAAACTCAATTATCTCCCAAGCAGGAGGGGAGGGAAACTGTGGGCGTTACTATTGTGTTATTGGTTGTTTATACCTTCCTCTGAGTGTTCTGTTTACCTGACTGTAATAAAAACCAGGCTGGGTGTGCCAGCAAGAGAGTTCTACTTGACCCTTCAAAACGTAGCCTCGTCTCGTTCTTGGAGGGGATTGCTATATCATACTGGGGATTGCTATGCTTTGCATACTCCCTTGAGCTTTAAACTACTGAACCCTTGTTCCTGATGTACTCTCCTTGGAGGAGAGGTCTTCCCCACACGATCCTGGATGCTGGAGATTCATACAGGGTGGAAGGAAGACGGCGCGGCTCCAGTTAAGCTACGGCGGTTGTGGAGTCTGTGGTGGTTGTGGTGTCCGGTGCGGTGCTTGTAGGCTTCGGCGCAAACTAGGAGGCATCTATCAACGGAGGTACCCGGTCGGGGTGCCAGTAGATCTGTTACACCATCCTCGACCGCATCAGGGAGGCAGGTCTCACGTTAAAACCCAGCAAGTGCCACGTAGGGATGGCCGAAGTGCAGTACTTAGGCCACAGGGTGGGTAGTGGGCAGCAAAAGCCAGAACCCGCTAAGAAAGAGGCCGTAGCTAAGTGGCCAACCCCTCACACGAAAACTCAGGTTTTAGTTTTTCTAGGGACCGCAGGGTATTACCGTAAATTTGTACCTGATTATAGTGCTATTGGTAGTGACCTGGAGCCCAGAGTGTGAGAAGGCATTCCAAGAACTGAAAACTGCCCTAATTCATGCCCCTGTACTGGCCGCTCCCGATCCAACTAAACGCTTTCTCGTTCATACAGATGCTTCTGTGTTTGGATTGGGAGCAGTGCTGAGCCAAGTTGGGGCCGATGGCGGCGAGCATCCAGTCGCTTACTTAAGTCGGAAACTACAACCCAGGGAAGTAAGCTATGCCGCCATCGAAAAGGAATGCCTGGCGGTGGTGTGGGCCCTCAAGAAACTATAGCCCTACTTATATAGACAACAATTTGCCTTGCTCACAGATCACAACCCGTTGGTGTGGCTAAACCGGGTGTCAGGGGACAACGCTAGACTACTGAGATGGAGCTTGGCACTACAACCATTTGATTTCACCATCCAGTATCGCCCAGGGAAACAAAATGGTAACGCCGACGGGTTGTCCAGACAGACAGAACTCGAGAAATGATCTGTGAGCACTCCTCCTGACATCCCCAAGCAGATCCGTTTGGATCAGACCGTGTATGCCGGCTTATGGTCACGGGGAGGTGTGTAACGGAACCCATCACTGTTTTACCCTGTTTTATGGTTATGGTTAAAATATGATTACATTGCTATACTGTAGATATGTTATTTTATGTTCTACAAAATATATTGGCTCAGAATATTACAGCTACTAGGCTAATAGATAATCCTATTACAGAGACTCCTGATAAGATAAGGAAGTCTATTGTATAAAGTGTTTTCATTTTGAGACATAGAACAAAGGGAAGGATAATATGATCAATGTCTGATTGTATCAAAGTAGCCAGGTAGCCTCCGGGGGTTGTAACCACACCTATTGTCCCTCTATGTGTATTGTGTGGCCAACTATGGGGGATGTGTATTGCCTGTGGGAAGAGATGTGTATATATATTTCTGCACAACAAAATAAAGACAGTATTCTTTGACTCCCAATTGAGTGTCGTCCAATATGGGAGGTCTGGGCTTCTGAGACTGTGCAGTGCTTCTATATGGATATTTAACGGTATACCAGCGGAGATATTGGACTTCGTGTTCCAACTCCGTTACACCATCATTTTACCATCTTCTTTTCAGGGATTTTCTCGAAATAGGAGAGAAAGATACAATGATGCTATGGCTATTGTCACCAAATTTGGAAAACCCGATTTATTTATTACATTTACATATAATCCCCAATGGCCAGAAATTACACAAAATATACTTCTTGACCAAAGTCCTTCCGATAGACCAGATTTCATAGCCAGAGTTTTCAAAATTAAATAAAATAAATGAATACGTGACATCACTATAAGTCACTTATTTGGCAAATGTCTTGCTTATGTATATACAATTCAGTTTCAAAAAAGAGGTCTTCCACATGCACATCTTCTCATAATCCTTCAAGAAAAAGATAAATTAGATACTGATGACAAAGTGGATGCAGTCATTGTTGCTGAACTACCAGATCCAGAACTATATGGTAGACTATATGAGATTGTAACTCATCGCATGATTCATGGACCCTGTGGCGAGCTTAATCCACAATCACCATGTATGGAAAATAATAAATGTTCCAAAGATTTTCTAAAAGATTATAGAGACAAAACCTATGCCAATTGTGGTGGCTATCCACTTTATAAAAAAATAGAAGAAACAGGCCATTAACCCTTCCACTGCCAAACATCATCTCTCTCTCTCCCTTAGTTTTGTCTTTTTTTTGTTTCTTTTTTCATACTTTTATATTTTTAAAGACAACAGTAGAAAATCATGAAACAAAAAATAAAAATAAAAAAACAAATAAACTAAAAAAAAAGGGTCTAAACATGA
Organism: Discoglossus pictus; assembly: GCA_027410445.1. Classification (NCBI taxonomy): domain Eukaryota; kingdom Metazoa; phylum Chordata; class Amphibia; order Anura; family Alytidae; genus Discoglossus; species Discoglossus pictus. Next base: position 67,420 of record JAPZIH010000737.1, read on the forward strand.
GGGATAAGACCATTAAGAAGCCTCAGGGGTCAAAAGGGGGAATAATGGCCCCTGAAAATCCTAGCTGCAGCACTGCACAGCATAGACCCCAGGCAGATAAGGCAGCCCCAGCTCCTGGTGGTTCTGCCAGCAGACCTACCCCTGTGGCTAATACCTGGTCACAGGTGGTTTCTGCTGGCCCCAGTAATACCACCGCTGGGGCTGAGGGGCAGATCACCAGGAAGCATGGGGTTAAATGTCAGATGTCTGGGGTCTACAGCATTGATATCTATCTGCGTGCTGCAGCTAATGTCATCAGCCCCTCTGTTATAGTAGCAGCCAGCAAAATGTACGGGAAAGCAGTTTTCTTTACCCGTACTCTTGCTGCTGCTCACATTCTTATACAGAGAGGCATCATAGTGGGGGGATTATATGTCCCAATAGAACCCCTGGAAGGGTTGGGCACAAAAGTAACACTCTCTAATGTGCCCCCCTTCCTACCAGACTCCCTCCGGCGCCCACCCCTGCTAGCCCTAGAGGAAGTAAAATCACCATTTATTAAAATTCCCCTGGGGTGCAGAGAGAGAGCACTTCGTCATGTGCTCTCTTTCAAGAGGCAGGTACAAATGTGCCTGCCTCAAGGCGCAGAAAACATAGAGGGGTCTTTTGGGGTTCCATTTGAGGGGGTGCTCTACAGGATTTTTTACAGCACTACGGAGGTGCAGTGCTATCATTGCAAGGGGTTGGGGCATACACGTAGGAATTGTCCTAATGTAAAGCATCATGCCCCAGCCCCAGCAAATGGCACCTCCGTCAGTACAGCACCCATCCCCGCTGAGCCCATAACAGCGGGGACCTCAACGGTCATAGCCCCCCCACAGAGCTCAGGCAAGGAGGCCGTTCCTCAAGCCACCACCACGGCCTCCAAACCCCCTTCTTCCCCAAAAAAGCCATCTGTGTCTGTGGTCTCCAGCAAGACTGCAGACACGGGGAAAAAGGGGAAGAATGTCACCGGTCCTCCCAGTGTCACAGCTGCATCTCCCAAGTCCCAATCTGCCCCCACCATAATTACATCAGTTAGTGTGGGGGCACAGTGTAAGCAGAGGGATAATAAGCCCTCTGCAGGGGAGGCAGCTAGTGGCAGCTCCTCTTCCAGGAGTGACGTCCCCAGGAAGAGGAAGCATAAAACCAACAGGGAGGTTGCTGATAAGTGGGAAGTGCTCTATAGTGGAGCACCTCCCTCTAAAAGCAAGAAGAGGAACAAAACATCTCCTCCTCATCCGGTGACATTGTCTGGCCCGGTTATTAAGCTCAGCCAGCCGGTGCCAGACCACACATCTCTCTCTCCAGACCCTATAGGGGTTAATGTGGAAAAGGGTCTGGAGGAAAAGCAGGGGCAAGAGGGTCTCCCAAGTGAGGCAGGGGTAGACAAGAAAGATCAGGTTCTGCCTCTGGCCTTTGAGGGGGGTCCCAACAAAGCCCCTGCTGAATGGGTAGTCAGTGTCCCTGAGGTGCTGAGCTTCAAGGGCACCAGTCAGTCTCCTCCTCCAGTGTCACTCTCTAGTGACGTACCTCGGGCTTTGTTAGAACCCCAGGCTGAGTCACTACTGGAGGGGGGAATATAGGCATGACCCCCATTCAGGACCCCATGGATTTGTCTGTCAGGGGGGATGTGGCACAAGGGGAAGTGGAAATGGGGGAGGGTGATAAAACAGGTTTTCCTGTTAACATCATGGGAGAGCCTGTCTACCCTCCTCAGCCGTCCACTGACCCTAACATCGGTGCCATCCAAGCGGAGCAAGCAGCGGTGGAACTGGCAGAGGAGGCATATAAAGCCTCCAAGGCTTCCATTAAGGAAGCCATGCCAGCCACTGCTGTCCAGCCAGCTACCCCTGAATGCACTCCTGAAGCTACAGGGGTGCATCAGCAATCCAAGGGTCCATTATTTACCTTGAAGGGTGCTAAAGGGACTCCTTCTGTATCATCTAAGAGGGGGTGCCTGAGAATAAAGCTGAGGAAACTGACTCCAGCCGGGGAGGATGGAGTAAAAGCACTCAGCCAAGAGGAGCCCAGGGGTGACCCACTAGAAGGAACATCAGATTCTGGGTGGGTTATCCCTGTCAAGGAAATAGATCTATTCCTTGAGAGCACCCTTCATGGACAAAAGAAAAGGAAGGAGCGGCTGGCCTTGGAGAGGTGGAAGAATATGTTGTTTATTCTCCACTCTCTCCAGCAATATCTAGTGGTCAGCACTAGGGCCAAGAATTCTGGGACTGCGGAGCATCTCCGCGTCCGGAAATTCTTTAAAATGTGCGTGTCCTATCAGCAGTCTCAAGGGTCTGAGGAACGCACAATTCCTGACACGCAGTAATGGCTTTTCACATCAGCACGCTAAATACCAATGGCTGTCAAGCCAGTTTCCGCAGGTTCCAGGTACTCTCCTATTTATATCAGGGAGGGTACTCTGTGAGCTTCCTGCAGGAAACTCACACCACTCCAGAGGCTGAGGCCTCGTGGCAACTGGAGTGGAGAGGCAGGGTCTTCTTCAGCCACTTCACATCGGCATCATGTGGAGTGGTGACCCTGTTCTCAGAGTCTTTTCAGCCAGAGCTGCTGCTTGTGAAAGCTGTTATCCCAGGCCGTCTAATCCACCTCCGGGTCCGAGAGCAGGGTAGCATCATTAACCTAGTTAATATATATGCCCCTGCTGGAGGGCCCGAGAGAGTGAGGTTCCTCGCCAGACTGTCCCAGTTTTTGGAGACGGTTGACGCAGATGAGTGTTTGGTACTCGGGGGTGATTTCAACTGCACCCTCGACGCTCTGGACCGGAATAGTCCAGAGCCGTACCCGCCTTCTGCGTCAGCCCTGCGGGAGATCATCGCCCGCTTCTCCCTGGAGGACATCTGGCGAGAGCAGAACCCAGGGGCATCAGACGGTTTCACCTACGTCAGGGTGAGAGCCGGTCTGGTGTCCCACTCCCGGATCGACAGACTATATATATCAAGTCACTATATGTCACGAGTCGGTTCTTGTGCCATTAGGCTGGCTCCGTTCACAGACCACAACTGTGTGTCTGTGAAGGTGGCGCTAACGCCAACAGCGCCACGAGCCGCCTATTGGCACTTCAACAATGCTTTGTTGAAGGACCAGGGGCTCGTGACATTGATCCGGGAGTTTTGGACGGACTGGAGGGGTTGCAAGGGGGACTTTGCCACGTTAAAACTGTGGTGGGACGTGGGCAAGGATTTATTTGCGACTTCTGTGTCAGGAATATACCAAGGGTGCGAGTGGGCAGCGCGAAGCTGAGTTGGAGTCACTCCGGGGGGAGGTACTCCATCTGGAGCAGAGGCTGTTCACTTGTAGGGACCAATCCCTGCAGAGCAAGTATGTAGAGAAGAAGGGTGTCCTCTGTGACCTGGAACGACACCAGGCCAAGGGGGCATACGTGCGCAGCCGCTTAGGTTTTCTCAAAGATCTAGACCGCGGCTCACGCCTCTTCTACTCACTGGAGAAAAAGAGGGGTAACAGTAGGCACATCACCTGTCTTCTAGATGAAGACGGTGCCCCCCTTACAGATCCGGAGAGTATCCAGGACAGAGCCCGGAACTTTTATAAAGATCTTTACTCTCCGGATCCCATTCTCCAGACGCCTGCAGGGTGCTATGGGAGGGGCTCCCCACAGTCAGTGAGGGTGTAAAAGAGCGGCTTGATATACCACTATCTTTTCAAGAGCTCTCTGAAGCCCTCCGTGCCATGTCCTGTGAGAAGTCTCCAGGACTGGACGGACTGACTGTAGAGTTTTTCCAATTTTTCTGGGAGACTCTGGGACCTGATTTCCATCTGGTCCTTGCGGAAGCCCTGGAGACCGGGGAGATGCCCCTGTCTTGTCGCAGGGCAGTACTTGCCCTGCTGCCCAAAAAGGGGGATCTCCGGCTTTTTAAGAACTGGCGACCGGTCTCTCTGCTCAGCACGGACTACAAGATTGTAGCTAAAGCCATCTCGCTTAGACTTGGGTCTGTGCTGGCAGAATTGGTTCACCCTGACCAGTCCTATGCGATCCCGGGCCGGACTATCTTTGATAGTATCTTTCTGGTCCGGGATCTATTGCATTATTCTCGCAGGACTGGTCTGTCACTCGCCTTTCTCTCTTTAGATCAAGAGAAGGCGTTTGACAGGGTGGACCATGGTTACCTCATAGCCACTCTGCAAGCGTACGGCTTTGGCCCACAGTTTGTGGGCTTTATAAGAACGCTGTACGCCTCTGCAGAGTGTTTACTTAAAGTCAATTGGTCCCTAACAGCACCTTTGGTATTTGGACGAGGGGTGCGTCAAGGATGTCCCTTGTCTGGACAGTTACATGCACTGGCCATCGAGCCTTTCCTCTGCCTACTGAGGAAAAGGCTCACAGGGCTGGTGCTAAAAGATCCAGACATGCGGATTGTCCTTTCAGCTTATGCTGAAGATGTGCTCCTCGTGGCCCAGGATCCAGTTGATCTTGAGCTGGCAAAACAGTGCCAGGAGGTATATTCAGCTGCCTCCTCCGCTCAGATCAACTGGTCCAAATGCACAGGCCTTTTAGAGGGTAATTTACAGGTAGACTCTTTGCCTCCCACGTTTCGTGACATCACGTGGGAGGCAGATGTCATTAAATATCTGGGGGTCTACCTGTCCGCTGCGGACGCTTCCGTCCCAGACAACTGGAGGGAGTTAGAGTGCAGTGTCCTCTCTCGTCTGGGACGATGGAGGGGTCTAGCAAAAATGCTTTCCCTTAGGGGGCGGACTCTAGTGGTGAATCAGCTGGTGGCTTCTCAGATCTGGCACCAGCTGATTTGTCTGAGTCCGACCCCCGAGTTTGTCACCAATATCCAGAGGAATTTGTTAGATTTCCTCTGAATGGGAAGGCATTGGGTCTCTGCAGGGGTGGCAAGTCTGCCTTTGGTGGAGGGTGGACAGGGAGTAGTTTGTGTGTGCTCCCAGTTGTCCACCTTCCGCCTTCAGTACCTGCAGAGATACCTATATGCAGATCCCTCTCCGCAGTGGTGCGCACTGGCATCCAGCTTTTATCGCCAGTTGCGCAACCTGGGGTATGACCGGCAATTATTTCTGATCAGGCCCGAGGGGTTTGGGAGAGACCTCTCGGTGTTGCCGGCATACTACCAGGAAACCCTCAAGGCCTGGAGCATGGTCTCCGTGACCAGGCAGGGCGTTCCTTTGGGGGATGAAATATTCACGGAGCCCCTGCTATTTAATCCAGCAGTGGGGGCTCCAATGTTACAGTCCCCCAGTATCATCCGCCGCCTTAGTCATGCACGGATGACCCGAGTCGGGGATCTCCTGGAATACGGGCGTTCTGATTGGGTGTCACCCCAGGAGCTTGCGCTCCGTTTGGGATATGTAACGTCCAAAGTCTCAGGGCGCTTGCTCCAGGAGATTAGGGATGCCATCTCCCCCGAATCGCGCACCTTCCTTCGCGGGGCTTTGCAGGCCGGAGTGCCACATGCACCTTTCAACACCCCTGCTCCGGCTGTTTGCATTGGACACAAGCCCCGTGTTTCCCCTCAGGCTCCTCCTGTCCCCAACCTCTCGAAGTTGAGGGACATACCCTCGGCATGCTTTCGCGGCATGCCGAGGAAGAGTTTATATTCTCTCGTGCTCCATACAGTGCACTTCCTTGCCCTCGTGACCCGTCCCGATACCATCTGGAGGCGGGTCCTACCAGCTGACGAGGGCAAGAGGCCCCGGTGGAGGGAACTTTATTCTGATTTAGTTCCACGACCCACCGGGGACTTGAGTTGGAGAGTGCTCCATGGTGCACTGAGCACGGGAGAGTACTTAGCTAAATTCACGGACTCTCCCTCCACTTGTCCATTCTGTGGCAAGGGAGAGTCCGTGTATCATATTTATTTTAGTTGCGCCAGACTGCAGCCCCTCTTGTCACTCTTGAGGGGCCTCCTCCTGCAGTTCTGGCTGCATTTCTCCCCTCACATTTTTATTTTTGGGCGCCCAGTGTCCCGGGGCAATATGGCCAGGGACCTCCTCGTCAACCTGCTCCTGGCATTAGCCAAATTGGCTATATATAAGTCCAGGAAGCAGTGTTTGATAGGGGGAGTTCCCTTGTCACCTGAGGCCATGTTCCGGGTGCTGGTGCGCTCCCGTATCCGGGCAGAGTACCACCTGGCTTTGTCCACTGGGGGAATGGATGAGTTTGTCTCCCAGTGGGCTGTAGATGGTGTGCTCTGCTCGGTATCCCCCCATCCGGTTTCTTTATCTCTCAACCTCCTAAAATGATTTTTATTTAGTTTACAGAACATGTTTTTCTCATCATTTGAAAATACACTGTGCCAAGTTCAACCAATCCAATCTAGTGTTGTACCAGCACTCTACATTTAAAAAAAACAACACTTTTTTTCTGTGTAATTTAATTTCATTTGCCTGCCTGCCAGCGTGTGTGTCTTAGGCTCACATCGTATACTGTGCCCACTTGCCCAGTCAGTGCCACCACTCATATCTGGTGTAACAGTCAGTAGTGCACATTTAAACAAAGAGTACAATTTTGACTGTAATACATTGAATAGCAGTTACTTGTCTGCAAGCGTCTGTGTCAGGCCTACAGCGTCTACTCTACCACTAATCGGAAAAAAAATGACAGGCAGAGGCAGGACACCCCGCAGGGGCCGTCGTGGTGCTGTGATTCCCTTTGGCCCTACAATAATGCCCAGTGTTCAGAGGCCAGTGACCCTGAACTTGAAAAGTTCAGAGGACGTAGTTGACTGGCTAACACAGGACACCCAATCTTCTACAGCTTCCGCTTGGAACATTGACGCACCATCCTCCTCCAGCTTAGCTTCGGGCACCTCTCAAGTTACCACTCACCCGCCTGCCGCCACCACCAACACTAGTACCACAGCCACTTCACTTGATCCGCCAGCAGAGTTATTTACACATCAGTTTGAAGAAATGAGTGATGTGCAACCATTATTGCCAGAGGATGTAAATAACAGGGATATGTCCCAGTCAGGCAGCATTACACACATGTACGTACGATGTGATGATGATTATGTACCCGCTGCTGCTTCCTTTGTTCAGTTGTCAGATACAAGTGAGGTGGGTGATGATGATGATGACGATGCGTCCGTGGATGTCACGTGGGTGCCCGCTAGAAGAGAAGAAGAACAGAGGGAAAGTTCAGATGGGGAGACAGAGAGGAGGAGGAGACGAGTTGGAAGCAGAGGGAGGTCATCGCAACAAGCTAGTGGCACAGTCAGACAGCATGCATCAGCACCCGGGGTCAGCCAGACAGCACGCCAATCAACGCATGCTGTTGCCACCACCAGAATGCCATCACCGCAGAGCTCAGCAGTGTGGCATTTTTTGGGTGTGTCTGCCTCTGACAACAGCGATGCCATTTGCAACCTGTGCCAAAAGAAACTGAGTTGTGGGAAGTCCAACACCCACCTAGGTACAACTGCTTTGTGAAGGCACATGATGTCACATCACAAACGCCAATGGGATCAACACATGAGTACAAGCAGCACACAAACTCAAAGCCGCCATCCTCCTCCTGGTCCAGCATCTTCATCCACGCCAACCACTGCTGTCCTCCTTGCCCCCTCTCAACCATCCGCCTCTCCGTCTCTCGCCTCTTGCTGTTCCTGCTCATCTCCCCACAGTTAGGTGTCTGTAAAGGGCATGTTTGAGCGTAAGAAGCCAATGCCACAAAGTCACCCCCTTGCCCGGCGTCTGACAGCTGGCTTGTCTGAACTCTTAGCCCGCCAGCTTTTACCATACAAGCTGGTGGAGTCTGAGGCGTTCAAAAAAATTGTAGCGATTGGGACACCGCAGTGGAAGGTACCCGGCCGAAATTTCTTTGCCCAAAAGGCAATCCACAAACCTGTACTTGATTGTGCAAAAGGAAGTAATGGCATCTCTGGCACACAGTGTTGGGGCAAGGGTCCATCTGACCACTGATACCTGGTCTGCAAAGCATGGTCAGGGCAGGTATATCACCTACACTGCGCATTGGGTAAACCTGATGACGCCTGCCAATCATGGAATGAGTGGCTCTGCAGAGGAGTTGGTGACACCGCCACGACTTGCAGTCAGGCCTGCTGCCACCTCCTCTACTCCTCCTACTCCATCCTCTTCCATAACCTCCTCAGCTGAGTCCTCTTCTGCTGCATCTTGCTCCATATCAACGGCACCCCCCCAGCTCCCCAGATACTATTCCACATCCCGGATACGGCAGTGTCATGCCGTCTTGGGGTTGACTTGCCTGAAAGCAGAGAGTCACACCGGGCCAGCACTCCTGTCCGCCCTGAACGCACAGGTGGATCCATGGCTGACTCAGCACCAACTGGAGATTGGCAAAGTGGTTTGTGACAACGGAAGAAATTTGTTGGCGGCATTGAATTTGGGCAAGTTGACGCATGTGCCGTGCATGGCACATGTGTGTAATCTGATCGTACAACGCTTTGTCCATAAGTATCCAGGCTTACAGGACATCCTGAAGCAGGCCAGAAAGGTGTGTGGCCATTTCAGGCGTTCCTACACGGCCATGGCGCACTTTTCAGATATCCAGCGGCAAAACAACATGCCAGTGAGGCGCTTGATTTGTGACAGCCCCACACGTTGGAATTCAACACTCCTAATGTTCGACCGCCTGCTCCAACAAGAAAAAGCCATTAACGAGTATTTGTATGACCGGGGTGCTAGGACAGCCTCTGCGGAGCTGGGGATTTTTTTGCCACGTTACTGGACGCTCATGCGCAATGCCTGTAGGCTCATGCGTCCTTTTGAGGAGGTGACAAACCTGGTCAGTCGCACCGAAGGCACCATCAGCGACATCATACCATTTGTTTTCTTCCTTGAGCGTGCCCTGCGAAGAGTGCTGGATCAGGCCGTAGATGAGCGTGACGAGGAAGAGGAAGAGTTGTGGTCACCATCACCACCAGAAACAGCCTTATCAGCATCGCTTGCTGGACCTGCGGCAACGCTGGAAGAGGATTGTGAGGAAGAGGAGTCAGAGGAGGAATGTGGCTTTGAGGGGGAGGAGGAAGACTAATCACAACAGGCATCCCAGGGTGCTTGTTGTCACCTATCTGGTACCTGTGGTGTTGTACGTGGCTGGGGGGAAGAACATATCTTCAGCGAGATCCCTGAGGAACGGGACATGGGTAGCTCGGCATCCAACCTTGTGCAAATGGGGTCTTTCATGCTGTCGTGCCTGTCGCAGGACCCTCGTATAAAAAGGCTGAAGGGGAACGACCTGTACGGGTTGTACTAGACCCCCAGTATAAGCAGAAAGTGCCTGATTTGTTACCAAATTACCGCAAGTCAGAAAGGATGCAGCAGGTCCAAAACAAATAAACAAGTATGCTTTACACAGCATATAAGGGTGATGCCACAGCACAAGGGCAATATAACAGGGGAAGAGGTGAAAGTAATCCACCTCCCACGACCACGCCGGCAAGGACAGGACGTTTAAAAGACGTTGTAGCGGAACCCATCACTGTTTTAAACTGTTTTATGATTATTATGGTTAAAATATGATCCTACTATATATATGTTGGTTGATGTTCTACAGAATATATTGGCTCAGAATATTAGCCAGACTTTTGCAGACCTAGGCTAATAGATAATCCTGTTACAGAGATTCAAGAGATAAGAAAGTTGTAAAGGATCCTTGCATTTTCCAAAGTGTTTTCATTCTCTGATAAGAACAAAGAATGATCTAATTAATGTCTGATTGTATCCAAGTTGCCAGGGAGGTGTGACACCTATTGTCCTATATGTGTATTGTGTGGGGGATATGTGCCATGTCTGTGTGTTATGTGTAAAAACATACTTTTACTAACTTTTGAACCCCTGGTCTGATTCATGCCATTTTTGTATATGTTGTTCCCCTGGGTGAGAGATATTGAATGGTGCGGGACTTAAAGGTGTACCCCCTGTATTTGGGGGTACATCCAGAATGTGGTTAAAATTGTGTCTGTTTTAATTGTGTTACCTGTTATCTGAGGGGAGGAGACGTGGGGGTTGAACCATGCAGATAATTGGCTGTTGTGATAATTATGTGGGTGTAGCCCTTCAGAGGGCAACATTGCCTAAAAGGAGATTCCCTGTCATTAAAATATAGTTCTACTTGACCCTTCAAAAAAACGTAGCATTGTCTCGTTCTTTGGGGGGGATTTATGGTACCGTTACTCTGCCGCATTTTACAGCACTCCTGGATTATACAATGGGATATCGTGGAGGGGAATAAGCATTTCATTACTGCACAGCACCTTGCTTAAGAAAAGGACGTCTCCAACGGCTGGTACCCTCTCACTACCGGGGTAGCCGTTACATTGGATGGCAGTGGTGGGATGGTCCTTTTCATCCCCAACGCAAGTGCTGAATGGAATCCCAGTACGCTAAACTGAAAAGATCCACACTAAAGGATCTCTTGGAAACCAGAGGAAGGAGTGCCAACAACCGACCACGGAGAGAGCTGATAGCTGACCTACTGGAGCTGGACGAGATGGATCGATCCATGGAGGTCGTGGACCAACCTTCCCCTGCCAGCGAGGAGGAGGAAATTACAAACCTGGTTCAGCGGAGATTATCCATGTACCCAGCAACATCCGTGGAGCTAATAGATCAGCTGTTCCGGGAAGCGAGAACGGAGATACAAAATAGGAGGGGGCACGAACTTGAACTGGCAAGAGCTAGACAACCCCTGGCACATACAGTTCATACTCCCCCACCCGCTGCTACAGTAAAGAAAATACCCTTCACTGCCTTCAAAGCGTTTGTGGAAAGTGAGGAAGAAATTGATGGATATTTGGCTGACTTCGAGAGGCAGTGCTCACTACATCAAATACCACCAGACCAATGGGTCACTATTTTGGCTGGAAAGCTATCAGGAAAAGCAAATGAGGCTTTTCGGGCGCTTACTGAGGAAGATATTGCGCAGTATCGCCGGGTGAAGGCTGCACTGCTCACCAGATATGCCGTCACCCCGGAAACATATCGCCGTCGCTTCAGGGAGTCTAAAAAGAAGGCTGCAGACTCCCACATGGAATGGGCCAACAATATACAAAGGGTGGCATCACATTGGGTGCGAGGGTGCAATGCCAACACAGGAGAGGAAGTACTACAGCTATTCCTGATGGAACATTTCTTCCAAGATCTGGCGGCAGACATACAGGATTGGGTGAGAGATCGTCGCCCTGCTAACTTAACCGAGGCAGCACGGCTAGCGGACGAATACGCAGAGTCCAGAAAGGTGAGCCAAGGGTCCACACGACCAACGTCTAGAGCAGAGCCACGCACTTCAATACCCGCTGCACGCACAGAATTTCGGGCCCCAGGACCCCCAGGACCGCCACGGCCTCAGGGGTCTAACCACCAACCCCGGGATTCTTACAAAATGACGTGCCATCGCTGCAGCAACACAGGGCATATTGCCCGTTATTGCCCTTTGAGATCAGCCAATAACAAATGGAGGCGCACAACACCCCACACAGAGACCCCGCCATCACGTCCCTCTGCTGCTCACTGCCTGGAAACCAAAGGGAGCCCTGAGGAGTGTTTGGGCATCCTGTACGAGGCAAACCCCATACAAGCTGCATCCCCAGACAACCGCCAGCATCACCGCCAGGAGGTGCGTGTAAATGGACAGGTAGCACACGGCCTAAGGGGCACTGGCGCTACCATCACGTTGGTGCAGAAACATCTTGTGAAACCGGAGCATGTATCTACCCGTACTGTTGCTGTCCGTGTCGCAGGGGGGGCTGTTTTTCGCTTACCCACCGCCCGGGTACACTTGGATTGGGGAGTCGGGTCGGGAAAGACCACATTAGGCATCATGGACAATTTACCTGCTGAGGTTGTGCTGGGCAACGATATTGGCCCTCTAGCCTCAGCCTTTTTACCCACGACTGCTGCTGCTTGTCCCGTGACCACCCGCTCACAGACCCGTACCGAGGACGATCCTACAACAGGTCGGGAGACCCAGGTAAGCCACAAGCAGACACTTAGCACTACCGCCACAGAGAGACCCATAGCGTGGGACACCCCCGAAGAGCTTGTGAAGGAAACTAGACAGGACCCCACCCTCCAAAAGTACCGAGCATTAGCCGACAATAGAGGGGATGAGCGGGAACGTTTTATATGGAAAGGGGTTTCTATGGGACAGAGATTGTGGCCCACCTTTTGGACATTGGGATACTGGACTGTTGGGATGGGATCCTGGATTTTTTTGGGTGGGTGTACAGGAGAAGAACAGTGGGCCCTGTGCAATAGCGGCCCGACCACGAGCTGGGGGAGGAATGTACTCTACAACTTGGGATGGTTTTGCTAAAGGACTTCAGTTCATTTGGAAGGCTGATGCTTTTCTGCCTAATTATTTAATTGTCTGAAACCAGTTTGTAAAATGTATTTTCCCTCTCCTTGAAATGTTTATTGCAGTAATGCTGATGGGTTGTCAAACTGTAGAAGTGACCAACAAATACTTTTGTCCGGACATCCCCAGGCCGATCCGTTGGGATCAGACCGTGTATGCCGGCTTATGGTCACGGGGGAGGTGTGTAGCGGAACCCATCACTGTTTTAAACTGTTTTATGATTATTATGGTTAAAATATGATCCTACTATATATATATTGGTTGATGTTCTACAGAATATATTGGCTCAGAATATTAGCCAGACTTTTGCAGACCTAGGCTAATAGATAATCCTGTTACAGAGATTCAAGAGATAAGAAAGTTGTAAAGGATCCTTGCATTTTCCAAAGTGTTTTCATTCTCTGATAAGAACAAAGAATGATCTAATTAATGTCTGATTGTATCCAAGTTGCCAGGGAGGTGTGACTCACCTATTGTCCTATATGTGTATTGTGTGGGGGATATGTGCCATGTCTGTGTGTTATGTGTAAAAACATACTTTTACTAACTTTTGAACCCCTGGTCTGATTCATGCCATTTTTGTATATGTTGTTCCCCTGGGTGAGAGATATTGAATGGTGCGGGACTTAAAGGTGTACCCCCTGTATTTGGGGTACATCCAGAATGTGGTTAAAATTGTGTCTGTTTTAATTGTGTTACCTGTTATCTGAGGGGAGGAGACGTGGGGGTTGAACCATGCAGATAATTGGCTGTTGTGATAATTATGTGGGTGTAGCCCTTCAGAGGGCAACATTGCATAAAAGGAGATTCCCTGTCATTAAAATATAGTTCTACTTGACCCTTCAAAAAAACGTAGCATTGTCTCGTTCTTTGGGGGGGATTTATGGTACCGTTACTCTGCCGCATTTTACAGCACTCCTGGATTATACAATGGGATATCGTGGAGGGGAATAAGCATTTCATTACTGCACAGCACCTTGCTTAAGAAAAGGACGTCTCCAGCGGCTGGTACCCTCTCACTACCGGGGTAGCCGTTACAGACGTGTTGTTTTAAGGAGGACATGCGGACCTTTTTCAGTCCTACGCATCGCAACAGCCCTTCGGGATCCACCCTCAGAGAACGACTAGACCGACAGGTAGCAGACTACCTCCCCCTTAACTTCAGATATTGACACTCTGAGGAGCTATGAACCCCTTGACTACTGGGTATGCCGGCTAGACCTGTGGCCTGAGCTATCCCAATTTGCAATTGAACTTCTGGCCTGCCCCGCTTCAAGTGTCCTGTCAGAAAGGACCTTCAGTGTAGCAGGAGGTTTTGTCACCGAGAAGAGAAGTCGCCTAGGGCAAAAAAGTCTAGATTACCTCACCTTTATAAAGATGAATGAGGGATGGATCCCGAAGGGACTGACACTGGGCGATACATTCGACTGAAAAAGGACTGATGAGATGAGCTGCCTTCGGCTAAAACTGGTCCACACGCTGCTGTATGTTATCTGTGAATGCCAGATGACTTGCGTGACTTATCCGCCACCAACTAGGGTTCAAGAAGAGGCAATGTTTTATGGCACTTTCTGCCTGGGGAACAAAGGTCAACAGCAGCGGCTGCAACAATACCTAAGTTTTGAATTTAAAATTTTATGTCAGAAGGCGTACGGCATGTAATGGAAAAGAAAGCATATTGAACAGTCTTGCATAACACAACAGTTGTGCAAAAATACATATTTACAATGAAGACATTTTGTTAAAATTAGCTGGCTAGACCTTCTTATTTTTACTTTTTTGGTTAATAAATTTTCTTTTTTTTTACTGTGATTGCAATTTTTAAGAGAAACCTAAGACATGGTAAAACAGACAATAGTAAAGTCCTATTATCTATCATAACTCCAGCAGTAGCTTATTATTTACAATATCTAACCTGCTCAATCGCCCTTGGGTTACCCTAGGGCAGGCTTCAGTAGGCGACCTCTCCTTTCCTCGGATGATTTTGCCGCCGGTTGCTTCTGAAGGGTCTCCTCCAGGGCTCCCCCACTCCGGTCCTTCCCCCCGAGTCACTTTAACCATTAACAAATGTTTTATTATATTAGGGGGGCACTAAATGGGGATGTTATCCAGGGATCCCAAATTGTCTGGAACTGGGTGATTCTATCCAAGACTACATGGTTAAATCTCTCGTTGAGCAGTAAATAGTTGATTTTTTTTATTAATTCCTGAAAGTTTTAATTTGGGGTTTTCCAACTACTAGCTATGTGTATTTTTTCTTTCAAAAAATATTTTATTAGGTCAGGTAATATATCATATTCAAACAACCATTTCCATGTTACATATATACCATACATGTTAATACATCACTGAGTTACCTTATCTCTATTAATACTCAGTTTACCCCTTTCCATTCCATAATCTTGGAGCTTATACCATATCCAGGGCTAGTATGTTATCTGGATTTGGTTGTACCTGTACCCTAAAAAAATATATATATTTTTTACTTTTCAGTTATTAATATAGCTTTAATTCAGTTTGTTTTAAGTTAATTCCCTTAAAGTCTTGAATCCGACTATAATTGGGAAAAAAAAAAAACTAGTTTTAACATTTAACATGTTGGGAAAGGGAAAGGTCCACAAACATCCTCCTTTTTTACATAAATATGATGTAAAATATAGCACTTACCTCCGTCCTCCGCCCCTCTAAGGATCCACACACACCTCCATCCATCCCGTTCTCTTGAGAATATCCTCTCCCATTTAGGGGAGCCCCTATTCCGGACCTAAATTTCTTTAATTGTCTCCAGATGATATGCTATCCCTTAATTGCAGCCACAGAGACCATATATCTCAAAATGTATCCATGGAGTTGTCTACTAAATGGGCAAGATGTTCATTTATAAGGATAACGTTTAATTTATTTTTAACCACCTGAAAGTGTAGGGTATCCGATTTCCATTGTCTGGCTATATGGTTC
Organism: Discoglossus pictus; assembly: GCA_027410445.1. Classification (NCBI taxonomy): domain Eukaryota; kingdom Metazoa; phylum Chordata; class Amphibia; order Anura; family Alytidae; genus Discoglossus; species Discoglossus pictus. The sequence continues at coordinate 82,742 of JAPZIH010000737.1, forward strand.
TTTGTGGCCAACATGATGAACTTTAATAGCCTATTTTGAGCGGGCGAGAGACAGACATGCGGAACACCCAGCATGCAGTTTTCTATATTAGCAGAAATCTGAATCTTAAACATTTTAGAAGCTAGTAAGCATGTTTCTTTCCATAGTCTTATGACTGCCGAACACTCCCACCAGACATGAATAAATGTAGCCTCATTACCACTGTTCCTAAAACATGAGCTGCTCCGTTTTGGATCCCATTTATTTAGCTTAAAAGGAGTAATATATGTCCTGTGTAGGACCTTTATTGAAGTCTCAAGCAGACTATAATTTAAAGATCCCCTACTTAAGCCTCGCCAACTTTTATCCCATGTGCTGTCTGCCAACTCGGTGCCCAAATCCCTCTCCCAGGCTTTAGTATAGTCTGGTTTGTTTGCCCATGAGTTTTCATTAAATAGTTCATACATGAGGCTAATAATACCAGGTTGAAAGGGGGAATCCCTTCATTTTTTGAGTAGCCAGGTGTTTCTTTGGGGGGTTCCCCTACCACTTATTGTATATATAAAATGATGTATCCTGCAAAAATTATAGTTTTCAGCCAGGGGTAAATTGTATCTATCTCTCACCCGCTCACAGGTCATTATTTTGTCATCATGCCACCATGGACCAACCCTTAGTAGGTTCTGAGACTTCCACCAACTGAGAGAGCTTTCCGGAAGATGTATCTTAAAGTGGGGATTGGGTACGATAGGGGTAAGATCTGATACCCGAGTGTCCAGTTTTTGTGTCCAGTTCATCTCTGTCCATATTTTTAATGAGTGCTTAATCAACGGGTTTTTCAAGTTTCTCAAAAAAGTATACAGGCCTGGAATCCATATTACTGTATCCCATGTATAAGGTGACATGCTTACATTTTCCATAAGTACCCAGAGCGGCTGATGTGTTTTGGAGAATGCGCCAGAGGAATGAAAGCCAGCTGCGCTGCCTTGTAATACAGTTTGAGATTCTGGCACGATAGGCCCCCTTTCCCTTTTGGTCTATACATATTATTTTTTTAGATCCTTCGGGGTTTATGATTCCAAATAAATCAAAAAATTAGTTTTTTCCCCTTTGAATCTTTATGTGTTGTAAGTGATTTCCCGGGAGTTTTAATCTGGCTGACGGGGATTTGTAGTATGTATCTATCAAGGTCATAAATTTGCCTGCAAACCCAAATTTATGTAATACTGCTTTTAAATAAGGCCATTCCAACGTATCAAAGGCCTTGTCTATATCTAACGCCAAAAGGCATGTGGGTATTTGATGTTGGGATGACCATGAGATTAAATTTTGTGTCCGTCTGATATTGTCCCCCGTTTGTCTATAGGGGATAAACCCTGTTTGGTCTTTATGGATTATGGAGGGGAGAAATCGCGAAATCCTGTTTGCCATTAATTTGGCCAAAATTTTTATATCCCCGTTTAGGAGTGATATGGGGCAGTCATTTTTAAGTTCTAATGGGTCTCGTTGTTCTTTCGGGAAACGTATCATATTTGCATGGTTTAGTTCTTGTGGCATGGGAGAGCCTTCTAAAATTTGATTGAAAAGTGTGGCTAAGTGGGGTAATAACAAGTCTATAAAAGTTTGGTAATAGAGATTTGTAAATCCACCCGGGCCCGGGTAGCTATGTGTATTTTGAATGCTAAAGCCATTAATTGGAATAGCTTGTTCTAGGATTGAGATAAGTTTTTTTATGTGTATCCCCAGTAAGCAGGATTCCATTGAAAGAGAAATATCCTTTTGCAAGGATTGGAGGCCCGAGATTTAGCTGAAGTCTTTTATAGTGGACATGAGTGCTGGTATAGAGAGAAGGGGCTTGGTCAGGGTGCAAAGCATATCGTCCGCGAAAAAAGAACACTTAAACTGATGGTGTCCTACTTGAACCCCCTGGATGGCATGGTTGGTTCTGATTGCCTGCGCTAGGGGTTCAATGGCAAGAGCAAAGAGCAGTGGGGAGAGTGGGCATCCCTGCCTGGTCCCTCTCTGTACTTGGATTTTGGCCTTATGGTCCCCTGGTATCTTTAAGTTAGCTACTGGTGAGTCGCAGTACCTTCTGAGCAGGTTGAAAAAGCGTCCCTCAAATCCAAACTTATCTAGCATTTTGTACATATATGGCCATTCCACCGTATCAAAAGCCTTCTCTATGTCTAGGGCTAGAGGGCAAACTGTGTTGTTATAGTGTTGAGCCAAGAACTGGGCGTTCAGAACCCTCCTAACATTATCTCCTGCCTCTCTGAAAGGAATGAACCCTGTTTGGTCCTTGTGTATTTAGTCCAGTAAAAAGTTAGATATTTGTTTGGCCATAATTTTAGCTAGGATCTTGACATCCACATTTATCAGGGGTATGGGGCGATAATTTTTAACCTCTAAAGGGTCCCTACCCTCTTTTGGAAAGACTATGATTCAATTAAGGGGGATTAGGTTCTTCATTTAGTATAGCGTTAAACAAAGATGTTAGGTGCGGGGGTAAGCAAGGGCTCAAATTTCTTATAGTACAGATGAGTAAAACCGTCTGGCCCTGGGGACTTGCCAAATTTAAGATCTTGGATTGTAGATTTAACTTCCTCTTGGGATATGTCTAGGTTCAAGCTGTCCAATTGAGGTACAGGTATTTTGTGGACTTCTTGCTGTAGTAGGAAGGACTCTATGTCAGATCCGCTGCAGCGGGATTGAGATGAAATATGGTCTTATAGAAGTTGTGAAATGTTTCTTGGATAGCATTGGGGCTAAAGGAGGTTTGGCCATCAGGTAGTCTAAAGATACCGTATATTATGTCCTCTCTTGGGGGGTAAAGACACTAATAATTCCTCCAATAAAATTCTGTTTTTTATGTGGGCAAGGTCCCTGGTTAGCCCCTTGGGTTATCTGTTAAAAAGAGTGGTGCAGAGACTGTGGGGGCTGTTAGCCTCCTTGTCCCCGTGTGGCTGCTGCATGTTTCAGCTTTATTAAGGTGTAATTGTACAGCGTTTGGCTCAAGTAGCTGCCTGTGCTGGGTCAGTTTGGCTTAATTGCTGGGCCCTTTTCCTGCCAAGATGGCGACCGTCAGTCCATGGGCCTATGTCCCCTTCACTACCTTTGTCCCCGCTTGTGTGTTTATTTGGGATGGCCCCCCTTTATATCTCCGGCCCGTGGCCTTCTCAGGTCCCGCCCTCAATCTCTGAGTGTGGGTATGCGGGGATGGGGCGTTGAATCAGGCCTACCTTCTTCTCTGCTCGCTGCAAGATCAACAATACCTAATTTTTCAGGCATGTGTACATGCCTAATTTTTCTGGCCTCTGGTGCTGCACTGTGGCTTCAACAACTAAACCCCCAAAAAAGGCACATAACAGGGATTAAACTGATAGGAGTAGTACTACTTAACACAACACTCATATCTGGTGTAACAGTAGTGTACATTTAAAACAAAAAAAATGTTTTCTACTGTAATAGATTGCATAGAAGTTAGTTGTCTGCAAGCGTGTGTGTCAGACCTACAGCGTCTACTCTGCCAACTTCTGCAAGTGCACAGTGCCCCTCATATCTGTTGTCACAGTAGCTTGCACGCATAGTACCAATCTGTCAAAACCTGTAATGATGAATGAGGTCTAGAGTAGCCTGGTTCCCTTATCCTCTACAGGTTGAGAGACCTAATGTTTGGGTGACTCCAGACCAACACATGAGTACAAGCAGCACACAAACTCAAAGCCGCCATCCTCCTCCTGGTTCAGCATCATCAGCCACATCAACCACTGCTGTCCTCCTTGCCCCCTCTCAACCATCCGCCACTCCGTCTCTCGCCTTGAGCAGTTCCTGCTCATCTGCCCATAGTCAGGTGCCTGTAAAGGACATGTTTGAGCGTAAGAAGCTAATGTCACAAAGTGCCCCAAAATTGAAGTGATACGACCAACCAAGCATCTTTTTCCATCTCCCGGTCCCAAAAATCCAGGCCTTATACACGTGCCCTGATAGGTGACGTAACAAATATTAAACTGATGAGTAGTACTTACAAACACGCCACTCCTATCTGGTGGCACCTTTGATTGCACGTGCCGTGCCCCAAAAATGAAGTGATACGACCAACAAAGCATCTTTTTCCATCTCCTGGTTCTAAAAATCCAGTCCTTATACACGCCCCCTGATAGGTGACGTAACAAGTATTAAACTGATAAGAGTAGTACTTCTTAACACACCTTATAATAATGCAGAGAGAGGCAACGCAGTGAGAGGAATCTGAAGAAGAGGAGTCAGAGGAGGAAGGTGGCTTTGAGGAGGTGGAAGACCAAACACAGCAGGCGTCCCAGGGGGCTTGTTGTCACCTTTCGGGGACCCTTGGTGGCTAGGCGGAGGAATACACCTTCAATGACATCAGTGATGACAAGGAACGGGACATGGCTAGCTTGGTATCCAACCTTGTGCAAATGGGGAGTTTGCGGTTGTGCAAAGGGACTGTTTGCGATTGTTTGCGGTGCGTTAAACCGGGAGTTTGGTCTGTCACTGTGAAGCGGGCCTAACCCTTAGACTACCTGATCGATACAACATCATACCTGATGTTTTAAAGCACGTTATTCCAAACAATTTAGGAATGTTAGGTAATTTATGCCCTTTATGGCTTAAAACCAGACTCTGCATCAACTATGTAATTTTCCGTGGGAGTTTTGCCATGGATCCCCCTCCGGCATGCCACAGTCCAGGTGTTAGTCCCGTTGAAACAACTTTCCCATCACTATTGTGGCCAGAAAGAGTCCCTGTGGGTTTTAAAATTCGCCTGCCCATTGAAGTCTATGGCGGTTCGCCGGGTTCGCCTGTTCGCGAACATTTGTGGCGGTTCGCGGTTCGCGAACCGAAAATTTTGTGTTCGCAACATCACTACTGAGGACATCTGAAGAGGAAACAGACAACATCATGAGGGTAATGCATAGCATCTACTAGGGTCACATGTGGTCAGGACCCCACAGTAACCAACAGCATATAACACGACATTTAATCAACATAACCATTAATGCGCATACAACAACCATATGGTTGCCAGAATAAACAGATACTATAAAACATGGATCATGTGATACTAAGCGATTCCACACACAGTGTGTTTGCATAAATTACTGATGATTGGTCAATAGATGATGTGAATCTGGAAAACAGAGATAGGAGGTGTTAGAACAATCATAAGCTGTTATTAGAGTACATTGTTTTTGCTCTTGACACTACTATAAACCAACTAACATGAACATCATCTCTGAGCAGTAATAACCATATTGATTCTATCCTGTTTAGTCATCCTTCCAGGAATATGCTGAGGATGTGGAATACGACAAGGCATGCTTCACTGTGACCACAATCCTTCAGCAAAATGTACTATTGTGCCATGCTGATATCACATCTCACTTCTAAATGGGTGGTACCAAGGCCAGACAGATTACACTGTTCACATGCACATTGATCATGATGTCAAACCAAGGAAATTGGCAGTTTGGTTTGGATGACATGAAATAAATTAATCCAATTTCATAATGTTAACGGGATGGAATGCTACAAAAATGTATGTAGAACTGCTGGTTTGGATTAGCAGTTAGTAATGGGACTGTGCAACTCTACAGCCATTGATCATTATAATGGAAAATCACACAGTCATGTTCCTTAGTGAAAAGATATGTTGTCATATATTGCATTTCCGAGCCATCTGCAGTGGTGAAAAACCCTGATACAATGCCCGTTGTGAACTGGGTTGAGTGTTTACTCACATGATGATATTGTACTGCTCGAAGATGAAGAAAATGTCTTCATAGTTGTGAGATTTGGCTATTAACACCTACAAAGACAAAAACAATGTATCAATCAGAACAATATTATGATTAAATACAGCATTTAAGCTCAAGGTCAATCCACATTGAACATCAATTGTTGAAATGTTAAACATAACCAGACATGTACACACTCTGTATCCAGCCAATACTATGTCAACATCTATAACAATCAGTATTCTGTGAGGAGTGGTCAGGAGGCCTTCTCGGATGGTCCTTAACACCTCCTACTCCGAGTTAGCGGGCCCCCACCGTCCGTGCCCGCGGACCGTCTCCCTCTTCCACGACGTGGTGTGGGAGCAGGGGGTGCCACTACAGCAGGTGGCTGGGGTTCATGGGTGGGTAATGTCTGAGATGAGGAGGCAGACATCTCAGGTTGCGATTGTACAACCGAATGCTGGAGAGGTATGGGCTGGCGTCTGAGTTGACGCAATAACGAGCGTCTCTCTGAGCTTGCGCGTTCCTCATATCTCTCCATCCTTCGGTTGTGCCTCCTCATCTCAGCATATATACCACGGGTGGTTGCCTGGATCACCCGGTTGCCAGCCAGGATGTCTCTCACTGATTTTGAGCATTCACTCTGCTCTCTGGCTTTGTGCCTGGTCCTCTTGTCGAACGTGCTCCATTATATTGCACAATTGGGCATAGAGCGGTGGCAGAGGGCCTGGAGGTGTTTGTCTTGCAGATGGCAACTCAGCGGCTGCGGCCGGCAACTCCGCGGACGGTGACTCCACGGCCAGCGACTCCGCGGCCGGAGCACTTCCTCCCGACTCCGCGGCCGGGGCACTCCCTCCCGACTCCGCGGCCGGGGCACTTCCTCCCGACGCCGCGGCCGGTCACTTCCTCCCGACTCCGTGGCCGGGGCACTTCCTCCGGACTCCGCGGCCTGGGCACTTCCTCCCGAGGCCCAGGGTGGAGCCCAGGCTGAGGGTGGAGCCCAGGATGAGGGTGGAGCCCAGGATGAGGGTGGTGCCCAGGATGAGGGTGGAGCCCAGGATGAGGGTGGTTCCCAGGATGAGGGTGGAGCCGCTGAGGGTGGAGCCGCCGAGGGAGGCACAGTATGGTGTGACTGGTGCAGGCCCTGAGGTGGCCACGACGAATGGCAGGGGGCAGCATAGGATGAGGGCCCGGGCATCACTTCCCGCTCCTCATGAGCCAGTGATGTAGATGGTCCCGGGCCCTCCTGAATGTCCTGGCCCACTTCAGGCACTCCTGCCTCCTCCTCTTCTGAATCTGTGGATACTGCAATGGAATAAACATATATTTCAGTTGGTTGCCATACACAATTGCCAGCTATGCATTTACATATCATTGACATCATGGTCACCTGTGAGTGACTGTGGTGCTTGTGTTACACAGATGAGCCACGGGCTGCATAATGAGCATTGTGGATCATGACTCATATGAATGTGTACTGCATGTGCCTCAGACACGTGCTCTGCTGCATCTGCTGTGCAGTGTGTGAGACTGACCAATCTGACAAGTTTCCAGCAATGGTTGTTAATATGCAGCTGAGACATGTGCCAGGTTAGGACAGTATATGACACACATGCAGTGCTACAGAGTCTGTATCCACATATGCCGCACAGCCAGATTTTTACTCTATCGCAGTGGAGGCCAAAGTCCGGCCTGCATTTGTGGATAGCCATGCTGCACCCAGCTGAGAATATCATTCTCCAAGTCTAATTGACTCATCTGTGCACATAAAGGAAATCCACATATCCAAGCCTGTGCTCAGCCCAGCAAGTTTGACTTTGGACACCCTGCTCCATTGCAATCAATCTGGATATAATTAGAAATTGACATATCAGGGATACAAATTATGAACATGATAGGTTTGCTACCAGGACTGAAATGGTTATTGTCGCCCCATATATCTTTAGTCAACCATAGGGCTTACAGTGCTATTGTATGTGAATTATCCCTGTGTGTCGGCAGGGTGGGCAGGTTCGGTCCTGGAGGGCCACACAGGTGCCAATCGCCTTTTTAGTCATCCTGATTGACTCACCTGTGCCCAAAAAGGATATCTTGAAAGGCCGGCATGTATGTGGCCCTCCTTACCCACCCCTAGTCTAGAGGGATACAGCTCATTATATACAACAGCCAGAACACAAGCCTATTTATACATACATACATACAGCATGTTATCTGCAGGCTTTTGGACAGCATATCCCCCCCACAATCTCATACAACCATGTGTGTGATATGATACTCACGTTGCAGGGTGTTAGGACCATCTGTGTCCATCTGGCCTGGTATGCCCACCACAGATTCAGAAGGGATAAATCTCATCACGGTCCTCTCCCATTGCTTATATACAACAGGGACCGCGGGCCCACCACCAGTCCTACGTGCTGCTGCTGCCTCCTTGGCCATCTTCCTTTTGACAGCCATCTTTAGATCATCAAACTTGTGACGCACTGTCCTCTGGTCCCTATGGGTGACCCCTACTGCCGACACAGCTCTGCCAATTTGGGACCAGGCCTGCTGCCTCTGGTTGGCATTGATGTCTCTCCCACCACATATGATCCCCTGGCGGGCACAGATTTCCCTGAGGAGGACCTGGATCTCCTCTGGGCTATAAGTGGGGGCCCTGGGCCTTGCCACAACACGTTGCCTTACAGACGGTGCCTGCTCTTCCTCTTCTATCCCTGGGGCCGCTCCCTCATCCCTACTACCTCCCACCAAGGGATCAGGCCCCTGACCCTCTGCCCCTTCAACTGGTATTCCTACCTCTGGGGGCACTTCCCTCCCCCCTGCTCTCCTCCTTGCTCTCCTCCTCCTCCTCTCCCTCCTCCAGATGTTCTCCTCACTCTCCACCGCGCCTCTCTTGCCTTACCGCCTCCCCTCCTCTACCCTCCTCTGAAAAAAAAGTAACGATAAATAAATATAATATGTGTATAGGTTAAGGAGGAAAAAAAAGATGCAAGTATTATGTATAGTTCAGTAATTGTATTGGGGGGGGGGTGTAGGTCTTGGGGGGGGGGGGGTGTAGGTGCGCAGTGGCCTACCACTAGGTGTAGCTATGTGTACGTATTAATCTATGTGTGTGAATTATGTGATATCAGTAATTATGTGTGTTGTAAACAAAAGGTTAAATTATCTGATAGGTCAAAAGATCAAAACTTGCAATGCTCTCTTCTCTCTCGCTCACTCTCCTTGCTCACAAAAACCCACCAACGCCTAGACCTGTGTGTCTACTTGCAAAAGCTCCAGCACAGTCAATTATTTTCTGTAGAGATGTCGCGAATAGTTCGCCGGCGGACTGTTCCCCGCGAACATAGCATGTTCGCGTTTGCGGCGAACTGCGAACATATGCGATATTCGACCCGCCCCCTATACTTTATCATTGAGCAAACTTTGACCCTGCATGTCACAGTCAGCAGACACATTCCAGCCAATCAGCAGCATACACTCCCTTCCAGAGCCTTCTACCTCATGGACAGCAGCCATTTTGGAATCATAACTAACTTGCAGTCTTACTGAGAGGAGGCTGAGTGTAGGTGATACTGCATCAATAGCGAAAACCATAGCTAGGCTACTGTACACAGTGTGCAATACAGTCCTGAAGGACTCTTTTGATCTCTGCTGCAAGGACACCCCTGTGTCTCTTCCCCCCCTTAACATCATCCTCCCCTCACCTTAGCACCTAACCCTAACACCCCTCACACTTATCCCTAAGACCTAACACCCCTCACATTTATTCCTAACATGCCTCACCCTAACACCCCTTACACTTATCCTTAACACCCCTCACCCTAACCCTAATACCCCTCACACTTATCCCTAACACCCCTTACCCTAACCCTAACACCCCTCACACTTATCCATAACACCCCTCACCCTAACCCTAACACCCCTCACACTTATCCCTAACACCCCTCACCCTAAAACCTAACCCTCCTCACACTTATCCCTAACACCCCTTACCCTAACCCTAACACCCCTCACACTTATCCCTATCACCTAACCCTAACACCCCTCACCCTAACCCTAACACCCCTCACACTTATCCCTAACACCCCTCACCCTAACACCTAACCCTAACACCCCTCACACTTATCCCTAACACCCCTCACCCTAACCCTAACACCCCTCACACTTATCCCTAACACCCCTTACCCTAACCGTAACACCCCTCACACTTATCCATAACACCCATCAACCTAACACCTAACCCTAACATTCTCACACTTATCCCTAAGACCTAACACCCCTCACACTTATTCCTAACATGCCTCACCCTAACACCCTTTACACTTATCCCTAACACCCCTCACCCTAACACCCCTCACACTTAGCCTGAACACCCCTCACCCTAACACCTAACCCCCTCACCCTTATCCATAACACCCCTTACCCTAACACCCCTCACACTTATCCCTGTGTCTCTTCCCCCCCTAATCATCAAGGGAGGGGGGAGGATGATGAGGGAGGGGGGAAAGAGACACAGGGGAGGATGATGAGGGAGGGGGGGAAGAGACACAGGGGAAGATGATGAGGGAGGGGGAAAAGAGACACAGGGGAGGATGATGAGGGAGGGGGGAAAGAGACACAGGAGAGGATGATGATGGAGGGGGGAAGAGACACAGGGGAGGATGATGAGGGAGGGGGTAAAGAGATACAGGGGAGGATGATGAGGAAGGTGGGAGGATGATGAAGGAGGGGGGATGAGACACAGGGGAGGATGATGAGGAAGGGGGGAAAGAGACACAGGGGAGGATGATGAGGGAGGGGGTAAAGAGATACAGGGGAGGATGATGAGGGAGGGGGTAAAGAGATACAGGGGAGAATGATGATGGAGGGGGATGTTAGGTTATTTATGCCCTTTATGGATTAAAACCAGACTCTGCATCAACTATGTAATTTTCCATGGGAGTTTTGCCATGGATCCCCCTCCGGCATGCCACAGTCCAGGTGTTAGTCCCCTTAAAACAACTTTTTCATCACTATTGTGGCCAGAAAGAGTCCCTGTGGGTTTTAAAATTCGCCTGCCGATTGAAGTCTATGGCGGTTCGCCTGGTTCGCCGGTTAGCGAACATTTGCGGAGGTTCGCGTTCGCGGCTCGCAAACCGAAAATTTTATGTTCGCAACATCACAAATTTTCTGTTTTGGCTCCCTTTTAAAGGCATACTGCCGTCTGGTTAAGTGGTACGTATTACGTATTTCGCGCTCTTTTCCTACGCAAACCTTCATTGATTAATTGATACGCGCAGCCACGGAAATCAAAGTTATCCGAGATAGCGTCCCTCATGCGCAAATCCTAACGTGTACGAAATCGCATCCATCGCTCGTATCTCGCAGCACTTGGAATTTAATAGCGTCGGAAACGGTCTAATTTTTCAACTACGTAGGCCTTGCGTTTTCACCTATTATTTCCGCAGCTCGAATTTAATAGGGCCCATAGTGTGCACACCTTAGAGAAATAATATACCAACACAGAGTTCTGGTATAAAACTTTCTCTCGCCTAATTTTATTACGTCAATCGTCATTTATATAGTTTTTAATAATCAGATAAAAGTTACAACTAAGCAAAACATCAGGTTTAATTCAGCACTTCATTGGTTCTAAGGTGTCCGCTTTTACGGGATCTTAGGGAGTCTTCAGGTCTCATCCCACAAGGGATGAGTCTATCTTCAGAAGTTGAGACAAAGGAAAGATGGCTAAGTATCTTGTCTTATATATAGATACTTCGTAACTATGGTCCTTCCAGAGCACTATTCTTTATGTCTTCTATTTCTGGATGTTGGAAGCATTGCATGTGTGTAAGTCATAGGTACATATCTTCGTTCGATCGGGCTTACCATGACCTGACGTCACACCTACCCTATGACCTATGTGGCATGGGGAAGACCTAACAAGCCTCTAATATCTAATAGTGTAGCTAGGCTTGGTGAGGGACCATAGGACTCAGATATAGTGGAGCTCAGCTCACAGAACACTCTCCTTAGAGCCAGTTACAGTCTGCATCAGAAGATGGGATTTCTTACAATCATCATTCTGTCCATGTAGATCTGTGTCTAAATCTTGGTGAATAAAGGTGGGGGAAGCCTTGTCCACAGCCTTCTGAAGGTAGTTGCGTATACAAGAAAAAATACAACATAAGAGGAAGGCTAGCAAAATTATGACAATAAAGATGGCCATCCCTATTTGCAATAACACTTTCTGCCAGCCATTCATCCAACCAAACCATGATTCCCAATAATCTATAGTGCCAGAATTTTCCTTTAATTCTTGACCAAGATTAGCCAATTTCTGGATTGCCAGTGTGATCTTGCCATTTGGACCTGTGTTATCAGGAATGTATGTACAACATGTGCTAGTGTCAGGAAGCATTTTACATACTCCACCCTTTTCTGCAAGGATCATGTCTAATGCCATACGATTCTGGAAGGCCATGTGTGATGTAGCCTCTAATTGTTCTGCAATGCCTTTTAAGGCATCTTTAGTGTAGTTAACAAATCGTTGTTGGTTATAGTAGATATAATTGATCCAGGCAACATTCTTGTTTACACCAATCATTGGTATCAGTGATTCAAATCCTGCTGCTATCTGGTTTCGGGCCTTAAATTGGTCGGACACCCCCTTGGGACTCCAATAGTATCAATATATACATGTGGGTCAAAACTTTCCCGAGGTTCAGATGATGAAGTTTGTCTTCTCTTCCTGGACCTTGCTTGGGGGGCATTAGGTAGATTGTCATCATAATAAGTTGGGACGATGTGTAACGGCATTATGGCTTTAGCCAAGGTACATTCCCCACGCCATACTCCTGACAGTCTTACCCTGAGTTTCATATCCCCACATAACCAATATATGTCCCCTAAAGATCGGGTCTGATTGACTAGCAGTGTGGATGAACCATCTCTATATGTATGAAAAAACCCACTTGGGAACTTCTGCAAATTAAACCCATGAGAAACATTCCTCCTGTAACACGTATAATTTCCGGGATATATAGTTATACCTTTCCCTGGATGGGGATTGTTAGTTACAAAAGGGGACGTCTGTGACGAAGTGCCCTTCGCCACTTTGTCTTGGAGAGGACTGTTTGCCAGCCTCCTGCCCTGTGACTATGGCCCGGGGACATATTGCCCTTTAAACACAGTATTCGACCATACCAGAGTGTATGTCACTCATTCTGGCCCTTTACATACAGGGGGGTCATTCGGTACTTGCCCTGTGTGAACCATGATACCACAGATAGCTATGCCATGGAGCCCATTCATATAATGAAAGACTATGGGAAAGACTTTAGCTCCATGGCAATTGAACTGTGTGAAGAGGATCTGAGCGCTATTCGGTAGTTTTGTGCGCTCAGACCCCAGCTGTAACGGAACCCATCACTGTTTTACCCTGTTTTAAGGTTATTTAATTCTTGGTTAAAATATGATCCTACTGTTATATTATATGTATGTTGGTTTATGCTCTGCAGAATATTAGCCCAGACTTTTGCAGACCTAGTCTAATAGATAATCCTATTACAGAGATTCCAGAGATAAGGGAGTCGATTGTTTAAAGTGTTTTCATTCTCAGATAAGAACAAAGAAGGCTGATTTAATCAATGTCTGATTATATCAAGTTGCCAGGGAGGTGTGACTCACCTATTGTCCCTCTATGTGTATTGTGTGGCCAACTATGGGGGATGTGGATTGCCATGCTGCCAGTAAGATACTTTTACTAACTTTTGAACCCCTGGTCTGATTCATGCCATTTTTTAATATGTTGTTCCCCTGGGTGAGAGCTATTGAACGGTGCTGGACTTAAAGGTGTACTCCCTGTTTTTGGGGTACATCCAGAATGTGGTTAAAATTGTGTCTATTTTAATAGTGTTACCTGTTATCTGGGGGGAGGAGACGTGGGGGTTGAACCATGTGTGACGAAGTGCCCTTCGCCACTTTGTCTTGGAGAGGACTGTTTGCCAGCATCCTGCCTTTTGACTATGGACCGGCATTTAAATACTTTATTTTTCTATGCAGAAAGACTTTGGTTCCATGGCCATTGAACTATATGTATGTGGTCTGAGCGCCATTCAGTAATAATGTGTGCTCAGACCTAAGCTATCTGCAGATATGTTCTGGGTTATAATATGTTGTGGTTATGTCTGTAAAAATATTGTATTGTGTTGTATGCAGTCAAATATCTTTGGTCTCATACACTTGGTCAGGAGTTGCCCATCTGCCGCTTAATACTATCTGCGAAAACACACAAGAGATAGCAGGAGCTGAACAAGATAAACCTCACAGGGTGTGGCCAGGACTTGAACAAAGAGCCAGTATGGGGTTTCCCCAGGGGCATAGTCCAGGAGGAAACAGGAAGTGTTCACTGGGACAGTCTGGGTGAGAATGAGCATAGTAGCCACGCCTGGGGTTGGCCCATGGGAGGAGTCTCATGGTTCCCACGTAGGGACCCTGTCTGATTGGCCAGAGGTAATTAGGGGTTGACCAAAGGTAGTCACTGCCCTTACTGTGTATGTGAAGTGTTTAAAAATGTGTGTTGTTTTTAAAATAAAGTCAGTTCTACTTGACCCTTTAAAACGTAGTCTCATCTCGTTCTTTGAGGGGATAGCTATATCATACTGGGGATTGCTATGCTTTTGCATACTCCCTTGAGCTGTAACTACTGAACCCTTGTTCCTGATGTACTCTTCCTTGGAGGAGAGGTCCGGTGCGGTGCTTGTAGGCCTCGACGCAAACTAGGACGCGTCCATCAATGGAGGTACCCGGTCGGGGTGCCAGTAGATCCGTTACATTGGCTGGCAGTGGTGGGATGGAGTCCTAGTAAGAAGAAAAGCAGCACGGAGACACCGGTAACGTTTGGAGTTACATATTGAGGGCAATGCTAGTATCCGTACAGCGCCCCTGGCTACAGCAGGATGGAACCGGCTAGTTTTCAGACAGCGTTCCATGATGAGGAGGAGGAGGCGGCCGCGGACTACAGGGATGCAGACAGAAAGGAACTCTGGTATGATGCCCTGGAAGATGCCCAATGGCGGCGAGGTGAGAGTCTCCCCAGTGATGAGCAGCGGCTACAGAAGCGTGTGGCGATGCGGATGTATCTATTGGGAGAGTAGCCCCTGGATGAGTGGGTGACAAGACTAGAGACCCTGGTATGGCGAGAGCTCTGGCTAGACAACGTATACCAGGCCCTCTGTTGGCATACCGTTCGACTTACCCCCTGGACGTCTGAACACGACTTAACGGAGGGGGATGATTATGATGGCCCGGGTTTATTATGGGATGCCTTGGAGGACGACATTGATCTTGGCAGCATGGAGGGGTCTAGGTTTTGGGACATCTACGACTATCGGATGGGCATGTATGTCTGGGATGACGAAGGCGAGGTGAGCAAAGACATGACCCACCTGGTAACAAGAGAGTGGGAGCTGGAGCAGGACTACCAACACCTGCTCAGCTTCGTGCAGCCCCAACCTACTCGACAAGCAGAACCAGACTTCATTGACTGGTCCTGCGATGACCTCCAGATGGCAGGTAGAGATGGGACCGAGGTCTCTCTACCGTCCCTACAGGGGGCAGAAGGTGTCGTCCTTCCCCCCCAGAAGCAGTGTGAACCCCAGGGGGCAGAATGTGTCGTCCTCCCTCCCCCGCAACAGTTTACCCTGACAAGGTGAGATACCAATCTCCCAGACGGCGCAGATGGGATCGTGGTCTCTGCTCCCACAGCCTGTCCAGATCCCCAACTACCCTCACTGGGACAACCGGAGGAGGGGGTAAGTACAAATTCCCCTCCCCAGCTAACTTCTAATGTGGCACCAGGGTTAACAGAGGAAATGTTAACCTCCACTGACCCCCACATTTCCCTGGCTACTGAGCCGGAATATGTCCCAAGTACCCCAGCTGAAGAGCTGACAGCGGGGCAGAGTGCAGTCGGCCTCTGCCCTCCCTTTGTCCCTTGTACAGAGCAGGATGTCCTGCAGGTTATACCAGCAGAAGAGCTGGCATCAGGGCAGAGTGCCGCTGGCCTCTGCCCCTCAAGTCCCCTCAGCGTGTTGCCCCATCACCACAGCGAAATATCCAGGTGCAGTGACGGTTTGTTGTGGGTGGGCTGCTCTTGCACTTTGTTGTTGTGGGGGGGCTGCTCTAGCACTGGTTTATTGTGGGTTGGTGGATCGTCTAACGGAGTCACTGACCGGCAGACGGTCAGGTGCCTGGTTAGACTTCCCCCCAAAGGGGAGATGTGTGATGAAGTGCCCTTCGCCACTTTGTCTTGGAGAGGACTGTTTGCCAGCCTCCTGCCTTTTGACTATGGACCGGCATTTAAATACTTTATTTTCCTATGCAGAAAGACTTTGGTTCCATGGCCATTGAACTATATGTATGTGGTCTGAGCGCCATTCAGTAATAATGTGTGCTCAGACCTAAGCTATCTGCAGATATGTTCTGGGTTATAATATGTTGTGGTTATGTCTGTAAAAATATTGTATTGTGTGGTATGCAGTCAAATATCTTTGGTCTCATACACTTGGTCAGGAGTTGCCCATCTGCCGCTTAATACTATCTGCGAAAACACACAAGAGATAGCAGGAGCTGAACAAGATAAACCTCACAGGGTGTGGCCAGGACTTGAACAAAGAGCCAGTATGGGGTTTCCCCAGGGGCATAGTCCAGGAGGAAACAGGAAGTGTTCACTGGGACAGTCTGGGTGAGAATGAGCATAGTAGCCACGCCTGGGGTTGGCCCATGGGAGGAGTCTCATGGTTCCCACGTAGGGACCCTGTCTGATTGGCCAGAGTTAATTAGGGGTTGACCAAAGGTAGTCACTGCCCCTACTGTGTATGTGAAGTGTTTAAAAATGTGTGTTGTTTTTAAAATAAAGTCAGTTCTACTTAACCCTTCAAAACGTAGTCTCATCTCGTTCTTTGAGGGGATAGCTATATCATACTGGGGATTGCTATGCTTTTGCATACTCCCTTGAGCTGTAACTACTGAACCCTTGTTCCTGATGTACTCTTCCTTGGAGGAGAGGTCCGGTGCGGTGCTTGTAGGCCTCGACGCAAACTAGGACGCGTCCATCAACAGAGGTACCCGGTCGGGGTGCCAGTAGATCTGTTACACCATGTATCTAATTGGCTGTGATAATTATGTGAGTGTAGCCCTTCAGAGGGCACCATTGCATAAAAGGAGATCCCCTGTCATTAAAAAAGAGTAGTACTTGACCCTTCAAAACGTAGCCTTGTCTCGTTATTGGAGGGGATTGCTATATCCTACTGGGGATTGCTATGCTTTTGCATACTCCCTTGAGCTGTAACTACTGAACGCTTGTTCCTGATGTGTCCTCTTTAAAGGAGAGGTCTTCCCCACACGGTCCTGGATGCTGGAGATTCATACAAGGTGGAAGGAAGACGGAGCGGCTCCAGCTAAACTACGGCGGTTGTGGAATCTGTGGTGGTTGAGGTGTCCTTTGCGGTGCTTGTAGGCCTCGGCGCAAACTAGGACGCGTCCATCAACGAAGGTACCCGGTCGGGGTGCCAGGAGATCCGTTACATGTCTTTCTCCATTGTTCACACTCATCTGTATAACTATATTTATATTTGAACAAACTCAAAAAACATTTCTCTTCTTGCAAAGGTATAGTAAGTGGAACAGTACCTAAGTGAGGCCTAGTATGGCCGCATACATAACAGTTGGTCTTGTTACTTTCCAGTACATTGTATTTCATCCATTCCAACCACACATTAAGATCTGAGAATCCAGTCTCAGTAGCTAACGTGTCCTCATATGTTGGGTCACCAGTAGTAGTCATTGTTCCAATGATCTGGGGCCCTGGCTCCAATGTCTGTAATGCCAAAGGTAAGTCTGGGTGCTTATATAGATCTGCTATCTTAAATTTGCCCGTTAATTTAGCACTTTGTCCTCTAACCCAAGCCCCCAGCAGATATGTGTCAGCATCTATGGGACAAGGGTTTTGTATGGTCAGAGTCAATTGCATATTAGAACCAGATACCCCACTATTCAGACATCGACCAGTCTTTATTCGAGTCATTCGGTCGAGGAGGGATCTACCCTTGTCATCTTTCTTATCTGCAGCACTCTGAGGCCTATAATCCCAATGTGTCCCGGTGTTCCATCCCACCGCCTTCCATGTGTCACAGTGTCTTCCAACAATTTCATCAGTAACACATATGTATAGATCTCTCTTATATATAGTACATTGTTCGGGGATTGGGGGGCAGCGAACAATGTCACAGAAGTCAAAGGTGTATGTAGCAACATGTGTAGTATGTGAATTGTACCAAAATGTAATGCCATCCTCATGTTTTGTAATGGTTACATGTTGAGCCTTGCTCACGTATACCGCAAGGAACAGAATAAACCACTGGGCTGTGCTCATTGTGTTGTGTCCTGGTCATCAGGCGGAGGAACCTTATTGCAATGGGATGCGCGGACCCAAGTAGCTTTCCCTTCCAACTTAACTGATGTAGCTGTGATCAGTAGTACTTGGAATGGGCCTTCGTATCCGGGTTCCTAAGGGGATTTTCCTCACAAATTTCTTGACCAGGACCCAATCTCCAGGAAGTAGTTGATGAGTACCAGTGGTCACTTCCGAATCTGGAATAGAAGAGAACACTTGTGCATGGATTTTAGTCAGTGCGGTGGATAATGCAATTACATAGTCAACAAGTACATCAGATTTAAGTTGCAGCTGCTGAGGAAAGTAGCACCCTAGTCTAGGAGCAGACCCAAACAGGATCTCATGGGGGGACAGTGCATGTTTCCCCCTAGGGGTATACCTGACACTGAACAAGGCTATGGGGAGACTCTCAGGCCATGGCATACCAGTTTCTTGTGACATTTTTAGCATCCTAGATTTCAAGGTACCATTCATACGTTCCACCTTTCCACTACTTTGAGGATGGTAAGGCATATGAAAGGAGAGGGTCACTCCTAGGGCTGTCCATATTTCCTTGGCCAATACTGCTGTAAAAGCTGGTCCCTAGTCACTTTCAATTACTTCAGGAACGCCATATCTGCAGATGACCTCTGTTAGCAGGTGTTTCACGGTTGTCTTTGCTGTCATGTTTACAACTGGGTAGGCTTCTGGCCATCCTGAGAACATGTCCACGATGACTAATGCATATTCATACCGCCCACTCTTTGGCATCTGAATGTGATCAATTTGTATCCTCTGGAATGGATACAATGATTTCTCTGTCTCTGTGGTGGCTTCTCGGTGCGGCCTGCGTTGCACTTGGCACAAATACTGCACGATTTACAGTAAGTGCTTGTCAGAGTAGTGATGCCTGGGGCCATGTAATACTTGTTTATTAAGGTATTCATGAGAGTCTTTGACAGGTGTGCTGGTCCATGTGCCCATTGTACTGTTGCTGGGTACAAGCTTCTTGGCAAACACAATCTCAGATTGTCAACATATAGTCCATCTTTCAGGGCTGCTCCCTTTGCTTTCCATTTGTTCACTTCTTCTGGACCTGCCGTCTTCTGCAATTCTTTAAGCAATTTTAAGTCTGCTGGTAGAGTCTGCATTGTATAAATGTTTATGTCTCCATCCACCTCTCTCCTTTCCATTTCCTGTGATGTCATTGCTGCTTGTTTACCTGTCTGATCTGCTAGATGGTTTCCTTGTGCTTCATCCGAGTTTAGCTTCCCATGTGCCTTTACTTTCAGTATGGCTACTTCCTTTGGGAGTGCTAAAGCATCTAGTAGTTCACGGATGGCTTTATCATGCTTCACTGGAGTACCTGCGGCTGTCATGAATCCTCTAGCTCTCCAGATTACTCCAAAGTCTTGAGTCACTCCCAGAGCATACCTTGAGTCTGTATAGATATTGGCTCGGACTCCTGTCGCAATCTCACAGGCCTTAGTCAATGCAATCAACTCTGGTTCTTGTGCTGACATGGAGGGAGGTAGTGAGAAGGCTTGTATTACATCTTTCTCTGTGGTCACAGCATATCCTGTATGGTACTTCCCACGTTCATCAGCATACCTTGATCCATCCACATACAGAGTGATGTCTGGGTCTGTCAGGGCAAGGTCTTTTACATTCGCAAGGTGTGAGGTCTCCATTTCCATTTGTTGAAGACAGTCATGAGGTGGGTTTGTGAGTCCTGGGACTGCATATGGGTCTCTGGCTTGTATACTGGGAGTGCTGTCTGCTTGCCAGTGGAGAGTTTTCTTTTCCACTCCTTCCTCTTCCAACTCCTCTTCTTCTGCAGATTCCCACCATTTTAATGCGGCTCCCAATGATTTCCATCCATTTGGTGCAAACTTTGATAATGCAACATGTGGGATTTCTGTATCCCAATGCTTGTAGAGCGCTTCTGCTTCTTGTGGGAGCTCCACCGTAAATGCACTATCACCTGCTGCATTGTTGTACAATGTCTTTAGGTTTAAGGTGACCTGCTTCAATTCAATGAGTCTTGCTTCATATTGGAAATCTCGGCCTGGAGATTGTTTATTCCACAGTGTGCAATATAGAGGGTCTTGTGTCTCATCTGTGAGCGTCTGGCTGTTTCCACCACCTTCCAGTAGACGTCTTTGTACATATAGATTGGTTATTCCTGAGTTTGGGTTCAAAATCAGGCTGTACCAAAAGTATCCATCTTCCTCATCTCCCCCCTCTGGAAATGGTAAGAGAGTGGCTGGATTGAGAACATAACATCTCTGTAAGGTAACATTGATAGTGTGATAAGCAGGCATATGCTACAAAGGTGTCATTATTAAAATGGCGATTGGATTTATTATTGTGAGCTCATTTGCATATCCCTGCCCATTTTCCCATAGTTCTGTACAAACTCTGTATTTTTTTAGATTTTCCAAAGGAAGCAGGTTTATTAAGGTGCTTTTAGACAATGTACAGGTTGAGTTACCATTGGCATTACCTTCGGGTCCATAGCACCGGGGCCCTAAACTTACCATAGTGTCCCCAAAGTGTAAGGTTAGAACATAGATGTACATAGATAGTGTGCCGTTTACACATAAGCAAGGGTTAATTAAGTTGAATTATGTATTTTATTTTTCCAATGTGATTGCGAGGTTGATACTCCATGCAAATACTGTATTTATTTCCAGCACATTCTGCTCTGGGTATTAAACTTGAGCTCTTGCAAATCACAGACGTGTTTGATTTCTTTTCCCAAAGCTCCTGGATTTACCTCCGTTTCAGTTATTAATAGTAAATGGCAACGTGTAGCGTGGACATTACATGGTTATCAGATCTCGCACACATACCGTATTTATCATTAGCTTTTTTCAATATCGGACATTTTTAAAAAGTACTGTTTTTGTTTATTTGGTTTGTAGAGTTTCTATTTCCAAAACTGTAAATTTGCGTTTCTTCATACAAGTCCTCTCAATATAACCAGTTAGAGGACCAAAGCGGTTCTAGCGTTGGAAACAACTTGTTTTATACATCACAATATTTTTTCCATGAAAAGTAAATTATATTAATTCAAATAAAATGCAAACTTAAACATGTAGATAGAAAAACAATGAGCCTGATTCAATTGCAAGCCCGCAACTCTATCGTAGTAGCCCGTATGTCTGCGGGTGTTCATATTGGGAAAAGAAAGCATAAGTTAAGATAGCAATACATTTAGAAGATTAGAATCCAACTATTGAGACTTGTCCCCTAATTCCCTATATAATATCAAAAAAGGAAAAAAGTAATAAATAGGGTGGGAATATATCATGGTAATGTATTAAGAATATTCATAACGTGAAAATAAAGCGTATCGTAAGAAACCATAATACATACGCAAGTCACAGTTGGAAATATACCCAATCAGGGATTTCCGGCAGAGAAATCATAAGTTTAAAAACATAGCTTTATTTACAAAAAAAATAATATAAAACCCGATGTATAAAACAGATCTCAAGGTCCCCGTCCTGATATAAACAAGTGAACAAAATGTTTTTATCTATGGTAGAATATCCTATATAAAAATACAAATATTGCCCTGTGCTGTGTAGCAGAGTTTGGATTATTTTTTTACGTTTTTTATTGATGAAAATATCACATATATAGTTGTGAGCGTACGAGGGCACTGTGCCAGGTTCTCAGTTGCTTGCATGGAGCGCCGCAGGCGCTCCTTGCCAGCGAGGGCCTCAGTTGCTGGCTTGGAGCGCCGCAGGCGCTCCATGCTAGCACCTGGGGACCTCGCAAAGCGAGGTCTTCAGTTGCAGCAACTGCGACCCTTGCAAAATTCACAACACAAACAACTGCAAATCTCGCAAAGTTCACGTCGCAACACATTACGACACTCGCAAACAACATACGACACACGTTCACACACATTACGACACTCGCAAACAACATACGACACACGTTCACACACATTACGACACTCGCAAACAACATACGACACACGTTCACACACATTACGACACTCGCAAACAACATACGACACATGTTCACACACATTACGGCCTCGCAACACTCGGACGCAACTCGCGAACATTACAAAATTACAAACACAATACATACACACAGCACATACATAAAAACCTTACCTACACAAACAGGAAGCACCCAGGACCTCAAAAATGCAACTTACAACTTAATTGCTCTCAAAATAAAAGAGTTTAGAGACTAAATAGTTTGTTAAGCGACAGAAAAAATGGCCGACGAATAAAACGAAAATGAGGCTACACACGCAAACACCATACGAGACACGTTACCAGACATTACGACTTCGCAAACATCGGACGCAACACGCCGACATACAAACATTTAAAACTTAAGAAAGACACACAACAAACACATAAAAAGCTTACCTACAGCAAGAGGAACCAGCCAGCACCTCAAAAAAACAAGTTACACCTACATTTAAATCAAAATAAAACACTTTAGACACTAATACCATCGCTAAGCGAGAGAAAAAATGGCCGACGAACAAAACGAAAACGAGGCTTCAGACGTAACTACACTACACTTACTCGCAATAATGAAACACATACTATGCGGAACGGATCACACTCATATTAAACACCATTTTGAACAGTAATACGCAGAAAATGGCGGATGGAACGCAAATTGTAAGCTGGAACGCAAATAGCTCATGCGTATTGCGTTATAACGGTCTCACTTTCCAGAACTTTCTACAAGTTTATAAATACTGCCTATTTCACACAAAAAAAATACATTTCTCCTCAGGTGATCAACGGAGTGACTTCTGAGATAACTGCTGCTTTTACTTCAGAAGACAATTCTTTACTAATTTACTACTTTGCATTGTGCAAATTACAACTGACAGGTAAGCTATAATATATTACATTTTATTATCAGGACAGGTGAAACAAATAAAAAAATAAACTAGGATTTATGTAGTGACATATATGGCACATTTATGTGTATAGGCTCACAAAAAAATACGGTTCATTTAACAAAACAAAAAAAAAACATAATTCAATATTAAACAGAGGTTTATGTATAGTGACATGTGACACGCACATATATGTCTATAATGTATAGTGACATCTGACACGCACATATATGTCTATAATTTATAGTGACATCTGACACGCACATATATGTCTATAATTTATAGTGACATCTGACACGCACATATATGTGTATAATGTAGTGACATGTGACACGCACATATATGTGTATAATGTATAGTGACATGTGACACGCACATATATGTGTATAATGTATAGTGACATGTGACACGCACATATATGTGTATAATGTATAGTGACATGTGACACGCACATATATGTGTATAATGTATAGTGACATGTGACACGCACATATATGTCTGTAATGTATAGTGACATCTGACACGCACATATATGTCTATAATGTATTGTGACATCTGACACGCACATATATGTATAGAATGTATAGTGACATGTGACACGCACATTTCTGTGTATTGCCCCTTCATAGTGACATGTGACACGGACATATATGTGTATAATGTATAGTGACATGTGACATGCACATTTATGTGTACTGCCCCTTCATAGTGACATGTGACACGGACATATATGTGTATAATGTATAGTGACATGTGACACGCACATTTCTGTGTATTGCCCCTTCATAGTGACATGTGACACGGACATATATGTGTATAATGTATAGTGACATGTCACACGCACATTTATGTGTATTGCCACTGCAACAAAATTAGCTTAAAACAAAATCAGTAAACAACTACATATAAATGACATTATATGTCATGTATACTGATATGTCACACGCACATATATGTGTATCATCTATAGTTACATCTCACACACAGACATTTATGTGTGTTGGAAAAAAAATATATAAGGTTAATTTAACCATTTAAATATGAGTCATGTATACTGATATGTCACACGTACACAAAATAATTACATTAAACTATGTAATGTGCTTCATGTATGTGACATATGTGTGTAGCCCCCAACAAAAAATAAGGGCAATTGAAAATAATTACAGAACTATATTTAAATGACATTCATTTACTGCAATTCAATAGATCACCTAAAGCTCAATCTTTCTATTTCTTTTAATATTCAAACAGACTCTGCATCAACAGCGTCTCTCAACAATTTGCACCGTGCACTGTGAAGCACAATCCCTTTTAAAGAACACCAACAAATTTGAAGAGGTAAGATACAACAAGACATTACATGCTCAAAAGGCCATGCTTTGCTAGATGAAAAATTATAAATATACAAATAACTATTTCACTTTCTTTTTCAAACAGACACTACAAGAAGACCGGCGGATTAAGATTGGCAGGAGGGGACCGTCTGTCATTCAAAACTTCAAGCAAGGTAAAGTATTAAGTATAAACAAGAAAGAACCATGAGCCTTATTCAATTGCGACTTCCTCAATTGAATAGGGCTCTATATAAGCACATAACATATTTTTTATACATAACTTTTTAGTTACTGAACTTCTAACCACAATCAAGGTTTTCAATAACTAAAAACTTTGCTCAAGAAATATGTTATGTGATTATATAGAGCCCTCTTCAATTGGCAAAATTGCAATTCAATGAGGACCTATATATGTTTAATGGCCAAGGGCCTCACTCAAATGTGATTTGCCCATTTCAATAGGGCTCTATATAAGCACAGATCATATTTTTTAAAGGAACTTTTTATTTAGTGAACACGTTGCTTTTGGATACAAGTTCAGTAAATACAAAATTCGGTAAAAAAATATGCTCTGTGCTGATATTGAGCTCTATTCCATTGGACAAAACACAATTGAATGAGGAGCTCACAATATAACAAATGCAGTAACCAAAGGCCCTCATTCAATTGCTATTTTGGACAATTAAATATGGCTATAAATAAGCACTTTTAGGCCCTTATTCTATTTTAACAAATATATGTGATGTGCTTATTTACAACCCTATTCAATTTTCAACATTGCAATTCAATGACGGCCTTAGAGTACTATTACATTGTAAAAAATGCAATTGAATGAGGGGCAAACTATGCAACATATGGTACACACAAAGGCCCTCATTCAATTGCAATTTGCCCAATTGAATAGGGCTCTAAATAACAACATAACATTTTTTTTAAAAGAAGTTTTTAGTTACTAAAAATCTATCCAAAATAAAGTTTTTCACTGACTAAAAAATTCTTTAAAAAAATATGCTATGTGCTTATTTAGGGCACGATTCAATTTGCCAAATCGCAATTCAATGAGACACAAACTGCTACACACAAAACATAATTTCTTATTCAATGTTTAACAACCTATAAGCCTTACAAAGAAGCAAAAATAAGAATAACAAAAGTGTTGTGCACCTAATAGCATTGTACAAAAAATCACACAAACTCATAGGAAACTACATTAACATTCTTCTTTAATGTTTAACAACCTATAACCAGTACAATCAAGAATAAATAACTTTTACACAAGTGGTGCGCACCAAACAGGATTGTCAAAAACTAACACAAACACATAGCAAACTACATTAATTAGATTATTTCATGTTTCACTAACTATAACCATCCCAATAAACGTTAAATAAGTATACCACAAGTGGTGTGCACAAAACAGGATTGTACAAAAACTAACACAAACACATAGCAAACTACATTAATTATATTATTTCTTGTTTCACTAACTATAAGCATCCCAATAAAGGATAAATAAGTATACCACAAGTGGTGTGCACAAAACAGGATTGTACAAAAAATAACATAAACACATAGCAAACTAAATTTATATTCTTATTTAATATATCACAACCCACAAGACTTACTAAGAACCTTAAATAAGAATAACAAAAGTCGTGGGATTGTACAGAAAGTAAAAAAAAAAAAAAGATAGAAAAAAATAACCATAACTGATACAATACAGCCAAATTCATAAATTTTTAAATTATTTAAAAGACATTTCACTCAAACAACATTTTCTATTTTATATTACAACAGATACTGCGTGAAGACAATCGGACGAGGACTTTCTCCACAGGACCGGACCATCGGACGAGGACTCGGACCAGACCAGCAGACGAGGAATTTCAACACAGGACCAGACCATCGGACGAGGACTTTCACCAAAGGACCACAACATCGGACGAGGGCTATCGCCACAGGACCACAATATCGGACGAGGGCTATCGCCACAGGACCACACCATCGGACGAGGACTTCCAACAGAGGACCACACCATTGGACAACGATTTTTAACCGAGGACCAACAAACATTCGGATTTAAATCACCCTTCAATCAAGGTACAGTATAATAAGTACTAAAGTATAAAACTAAAGAAACTGATTTCTGTTGCATCCGTGTCAACAGAAAAATAAAATAATTAATTTACTATCTCCCTTATTTTATTTAAATTGCTACTATGCAATACATAGCTCAATAACCACATCACTTTTTTTTTTAGCAAAGAAGTTTTGCAGTGGTAAATATCTATCCACAAACGACGTTTTTAATAAATAAAACCATTATTTTAAAAAAATATGTTACATGCTTATTTACAGCAGTATTCCATTGGCCAAATTCTTAGCCAGTGAGGACAGGAATTATAAATTTAACTAAATATAAATGATACATTAATGATTTGCCTTTTATTTCACCAATTGTGCACAAGAATCTTTAACAGGAATTACAAATTTAAATATACACAATTACATTTATTTTTTTTCCTTTACAGATTAATATGGCTGATAACGAGACCAAAGAAGAGAAGAAAAGACGTCAAACTAGAGAAAGACAAGAGAGATGGGCCGCCCAGCAGACACCGGAGGAGAAAGAAATTCGACGAGAAAAAGAACGCAAAAGACTTGCAAATAAAAGAATATCAGCTGCAAAAATGAAAGATACAACAAAAAAACATAAAAAGATAATAAAGCATTTACAAACTGTTCCTCAAACATCAGATGACATTTTACAAGATACCAGTCAAGACAGACCAAAAAAAGCAACTACAAAAACAAAGCATTTACAAACTCTTACTAAAAACTTACAGGACATTTCAACCAAACAAGTACAACATATACCAAGAAAATCTACGAAAAAAACTAAACATTTAGAACCTGTTGTTGAAACATTTCATGACTTTTCATCTGATGAATATGAAAGTCAACATCCAATATGCTTTGCAAATTGTCCTTTACTGAAGTCTTTAGCAGTAGAGGTTCATAGTTGTGGGGACATGACTACTCAATGTCAATTTTGTGAGGCTTATTATTTTAAACAGGAGAGACCCAGAGATGGACAATTTATTAGTTGTTGTCAAAAAGGAAAGTTCAAACTTCCAGAAAGGAAACAATTTCCAAGCTATTTACAAAATATTATGACTGAACCTACTTTTCCAAATTACAAAAATTTTAAGACAAACATAAGATCTTACAATAGTGCCATATCATTTGCATCTATGGGGGCAACATTGGCTGCTAATGTACCAGGACATGGTCCTTACTGTTTTAAAGTCCAAGGACAAATTTATCATCGTACTTCACATTTACATCCAGAGGAAGGAGAGCAAAGAAAATTTGCTCAACTATATGTCCTAGATACAATGGAAGCTGTTGACCAACGTATGCAGATGGAAGAAAATAAAAAATGCTTACCCACTGTTTTCATAGAGCTAAATAACATTATGGACAACAATCCCTACAGTAAAGCTTACAAAAAATTGGCAGAAGTAGAAAATGAACAACTACTTCATGCACAAAGACATCAATTACCCATGCCGAAGGTTAATATGGTGCTTAAAAGAGACAGACATACTGATAAACGTCGTTATAACTTGCCAACATCAAATGAGGTTGCAATGGTCTTTCAGAATGATGAAGGAGAACCACCATTTCAAAGAGACATTAGAGTATATCCCAGAAATGAGGACCAACCATTTATTAATATTAATATCTTAAGTCCAAATTTAGATCCATCGACATATCCCATCTTTTTCCCACATGGAGAAGCAGGTTGGCAACCAAAATTAACCCTTCCCAGTTACCCAAATGCTAAAGCCAGAATCCGAAATAATGTTTCTATGCTTGAATTTAAAGTTGCTCAAATTGCCATTAGAGATGAATTTAATCCAATTTTATGTGGTGGAAAACTAACACAACAATGGATTATTGATTCATATTTGCAAGTTGAGGCAAATAATTTAAACTTTATAAAATATCAACAAGATAAACTACGTGTAGAACAATATTGTGGACTCATGGACTATGTTGCTGACGTGGCTACAAGCAGAGACATGACAGCTGGCAAAGCCATCATTTTACCATCTTCTTTTCAAGGATCTCCTCGAAATATGAGAGAAAGATACAATGATGCTATGGCTATTGTGACAAAATTTGGAAAACCAGATTTATTTGTGACATTTACATGTAATCCACAATAGCCAGAAATTAATCAAAATCTACTTATTGGACAAAGTGCTTCAGATCGACCAGATTTAGTAGCCAGAGTTTTTAAGATCAAATTAAATGAATTAATACGTGACTTTACTATAAATCAGTTATTTGGCAAATGTCTTGCTTATGTATATACCATTGAATTTAAAAAAAGAGGCCTTCCACATGCACATCTTCTCATAATACTTCAAGAGAAAGATAAATTAGATACTTCGGACAAAGTGGATGCAGTCATAGTTGCTGAACTACCAGATCCAGAACTATATGGTAGACTATATGAGATTTTTACTCATCGCATGATTCATGGACCCTGTGGAGACCTTAATCCACAATCACCATGTATGGAAAATAATCAATGTTCAAAAGATTTTCCAAAAGATTATAGAGACAAAACATATGCAAATTGTGATGGATATCCACTTTATAAAAGAAGAGAAGGAGATAGTGCCATTATTCGTGGAAAAAAAGTGGACAATAGATATGTAGTACCCTACAATCCACATTTACTCATGAAGTACAACGCCCACATCAACGTAGAAGCCTGCACTTCCATCAAATCCATTAAATATGTCTACAAATATATTTACAAAGGTTACGATGCAGCTACTGTAGTCGTCAAAAGTGCAGACAACCCTGAAAGTAGTGAGTTAGTACATGATGAACTTGCATCTCATGTAGATGCTCGCTATGTCAGTGCGCCAGAAGCTATGTGGCGGCTTTTAAAATTTGAAATGCATGATAGATCACATGCAGTATATAGGTTAGCAGTACATTTGCCACAAAGACATTTAGTCTATTTCCATGCTGGAAATGAAATGAATGCATTGGCCCAAAGTGAAGATCGTCACACTACACTAACTGCATGGTTTGCATTAAATTCCACTGATGCTCAAGCAACACAATACTTATATATTGAAATTCCATATCACTATGTTTTTGTGAATGGATTATGGAGAGCAAGAAAAACCAGAGGCAATAAAATAATTCCACGAATTTACACAGTCAGTCCAAGAGATGTTGAACGTTTTTGCTTACGGATATTACTTTTAAATGTTCCAGGAGCACAAAGTTTTGAACAATTAGGAACTGTTAATGACATTGTATATGAATCCTTCCATTTAGCTGCAAGACATAGAAACTTACTCGCTGATGATACAGAGTGGGAAAGATGTTTAGAAGAAGCCGCACAATGTCAAATGCCACGACAGATGAGAGAACAATTTGCTTTTATTTGTATCTTCTCAAATGCTCCAAATGCATTAGCTTTGTGGGAGACTTTTAAAAGTAATATGGCTGAAGACTTTATGCGACGATACAATGAACCCATTGCACACTTAAAAGCGTTAATGGAAATTCAAGAAGTCTTTTTAACTCATGGATTAAGTTGTGCAAGTTTTAATTTGCCTGATCCAGGTCTTATAGATGACATTAACTTTGAAGACTATGACATTCAACTACAAGCAGAAAGAACAGAAGAAAGACTTGCAACTTTAAATACACTACAATTGCAAGCATTTCATGCCATTAAAAATGCTATAGATGATGACATGGTGACAGAGCGTTATTTCTATCTTGATGGACCTGGCGGATCAGGGAAAACATATTTGTACAATTTATTAATGAGTTCAGTACGAGCACAAGGAAAAATAGCAATGGCGTTTGCCACTACTGGAATTGCTGCACTTTTATTAGAAGGTGGAAGAACTGTTCATAGTGGATTTAAACTGCCAGTGCCTATTTTAGAAAATTCTGTGTCAGATATTCGCATGACATCCTTACAAGCAAAGAAATTGAAGAAATGTAAATTAATTATAATAGATGAGGCCACAATGATGTCATGCTATGCCCTCCAATGTATTGACCGTTTGCTTCGTGAAGTCATGGATAATATTTTTCCATTTGGTGGAAAGGTCATGTTGTTGGGTGGCGATTTTAGACAAACATTACCTGTCGTTGTACATGGAAATCGAACAGACATTATTGAAACATGTATAAAGTCAAGTACAGTATGGAAACATTTTACCCATCTTCAACTGCAACAAAATATGAGATCAGAAGGCCAAACTGATTTCAATGATTGGCTTATTAAAATTGGAGAAGGCAGAACAGAAAAAATACTACATTTACCTGACGACACTGTAGAGATCCCACCTCATATGATTTGTCAACAAGATATTATATCGGCTATATTTGAAGGGAGCATAAATAACGAAGAATATTCCGAGCTTGCCAACCAAGTTATACTGACGTGTAAAAATAAAGATGCATTAATACTCAATAATGAAATCTTTAAAAAAATGTATGCACCACAAAGAAATTATCACAGTGCTGATTCTGTACTTGCTGATGACAATGAAAGTCAGGCAAACTTTTCAACTGAATTCATTAACTCTTTAACTCCTTCTGGAATGCCACCACATATTTTGCAGCTAAAGAAAGGTGCAATTATCATGTTACTGCGAAATATGAACCCCAAAAAAGGCCTATGCAATGGCACAAGATTAATTGTTCAACAATTAAAGGACCATTTTATAGATGCTGAAATTTTAACTGGGACCCATAAAGGAGAGAGAGTTTTCATACCAAGAATAGATTTAGCACCAAGTGAAAGTAGTCTCCCTTTTATACTTCAAAGAAGACAATTTCCCATTATTATGGCATTTGCCATGACCATTAAAAAATCACAAGGTCAAACTTTCAAATCTGTGGGTATTTTCTTGGAAGAACCTGTTTTTGCACATGGTCAATTGTACGTTGCGTTGTCACGGTGCAAAAATCCACAGGCTATTAAAGTTTACATTGAAAACAATGAAAGTCAAGGTGATTTATTAGAAGATGGACGTATTTTTACTAAAAACATTGTCTACTATGAAGTACTATAACTTTGCAGGATACAAACTAAAGCCATGCAAACATTTTGGAAAAACATTCAAAAATACAAAACAATTGGTTGTTTAATTCAGTCATAATTAATGGAAGTCATGTTTATGGATAATTCGCCTCACAAAATACTTGCCTTGCATTTCTATGAAAAATTATGATAAAATGTTAAGTCACTATGTTAATGTTTCTAATGTTACAAGTTTAAAAACAATATTTTCAAGTTATTTCATTCAACATATTACAAAGTTCATGTTAAGAGCTCAAGCACCTTTTAAGTCACAATGTAAATATTCTCTGTTATCTTAAGATTACTACCTACATTAATATTTATCGCCACTTTATGTGCTCAGTAATGAATTACTTTAATTACGTACGGTTTAAGGAGAGTTTTTACTGTATGCCTTCCTCTACATTCAATGTATATTAAACTTAACAATTATTCTGATACAAATTGCATGTTAATACTGATTAATTTAAAGTTAAACTGTTTTTACATTCAAATGTTAATACTTTTAATTCAAAATTATGTTACAAAATGTATTTACTATGTTCCTGTTTATAATGTTCAAAATTACACAAATGTTTTGGAAAACTTCCAAAGTTACATAAAAAATAAAGTTCAATTTTAAAAATATATACTTTCAAGGTTATTGCTTACATATATTTTAAACTTCATGTTAAAATTCGGAACGTTTCAAAAAGTCTTTTTACTTTTTACTTTCCTCTGGATTCTATGTATATTAAAGTGAACAATTCTTCAGATACAAAATTCATTTTAAAAAACCATTACATCAACGTTTTACAAAAATACATGTTCATATCACAATACTTACAAGGGTCAAAAATATATTTAAATAACTAAACAACTTCACAAACATATACATCACCTTGCCGTCATTTTTTGACGGGCAAGTCGCTAGTAAATATATAAAATACATCACAATCATTATAATTTTCAATAACATACAAACATATTTGTGATATTCCTCATATGTGATTAACATTTTTCTCTAAATTTACTCTCAAATTATCAAACAAAAATACATCACTAACATTAACAAAAACATAATTTAAACAATGTACACTGATGGTCTGTGTGCCACTCGGGGTCTGTGTGCCACTCGGGGTCTGTGTGTCACTCGGGGTCTGTGTGCCACCCGGGGTCTGTGTGCCACTCGGGGTCTGTGTGCCACCCGGGGTCTGTGTGCCACTCGGGGTCTGTGTGCGACCCGGGGTCTGTGTGCCACTAACGGTCTGTGTGCCACCCGGGATCTGTGTGCCACTCGGGGTCTGTGTGCCACCCGGGATCTGTGTGTCACTCGGGGTCTGTGTGCCACTCGGGGTCTGTGTGCCACCCGGGGTCTGTGTGCCACCCGGGGTCTGTGTGTCACTCGGGCTCTGTGTACCACTCGCGGTCTGTGTGCCACCCGGGGTCTGTGTGCCACTCGCGGTCTGTGTGCCACTCGGGGTCTGTGTGCCACTCGGGGTCTGTGTGTCACTCAGGGTCTGTGTGCCACTCGGGGTCTGTGTGCCACCCGGGGTCTGTGTGCCACTCGGGGTCTGTGTGCCACCCGGGATCTGTGTGCCACTCGGGGTCTGTGTGCCACCCGGGGTCTGTGTGCCACTCGCGGTCTGTGTGCCACTCAGGGTCCGTGTGCCACTCAGCGTCTGTGTGTCACTCAGGGTCTGTGTGCCACTAGGGGTCTGTGTGCCACTCGGGGTCTGTGTGCCACTAGGGGTCTGTGTGCCACCTGGGGTCTGAGTGCCACTCGGGGTCTGTGTGCCACCCGGGGTCTGTGTGCCACTCGGGGTCTGTGTGCCACCCGGGATCTGTGTGTCACTCGGGGTCTGTGTGCCACTTGGGGTCTGTGTGCCACCCGGGGTCTGTGTGCCACCCGGGGTCTGTGTGCCACTCGCGGTCTGTGTGCCACTCAAGGTTTGTGTGCCACTCGGGGTCTGTGTGTCACTCAGGGTCTGTGTGCCCCTCGGGGTCTGTGTGCCACCCGGGGTCTGTGTGCCACTCAGGGTCTGTGTGCCACCCGGGATCTGTGTGCCACTCGGGGTCTGTGTGCCACCCGGGGTCTATGTGCCACTCGCGGTCTGTGTGCCACTCAGGGTCCGTGTGCCACTCAGGGTCTGTGTGTCACTCAGGGTCTGTGTGCCACTCGGGGTCTGTGTGCCACTAGGGGTCTGTGTGCCACCTGGGGTCTGTGTGCCACTCGGGGTCTGTGTGCCACCTGGGGTCTGTGTGCCACTCAGGGTCTGTGTGCCACTCGCGGTCTGTGTGCCACCCGGGATCTGTGTGCCACTCAGGGTCTGTGTGTCAATCGGGGTCTGTGTGCCACTCGGGGTCTGTGTGCCACCCGGGGTCTGTGTGCCACTCGGGGTCTGTGTGCCACCCGGGGTCTGTGTGCCACTCAGGGTCTGTGTGCCACTCGCGATCTGTGTGCCACCCAGGATCTGTGTGCCACTCAGGGTCTGTGTGTCACTCGGGGTCTGTGTGCCACTCGGGGTCTGTGTGCCACCCGGGGTCTGTGTGCCACTCAGGGTCTGTGTGCCACTCAGGGTCTGTGTGTCACCCGGGATATTTGTGCCACTCGGGGTCTGTTTGCCACTCGGGGTCTGTGTGCCACCCGGGGTCTGTGTGCCACTCGGGGTCTGTGTGCCACCCAGGGTCTTTGTGCCACTCGGGGTCTGTGTTCCCATCGGGGGCACGGCCCAAAGACGAGACAAAGAGAGAGGACAATATGAGATCAGAGACAAGATTTCAATTTAATAATCTGTCTTGAGACTTAAATAAGTCCCAAAGTTTCCATTTATTCCAATTGTTTTTAGTAATGTTTACTGCCAATAGATATTTATCAAATTGGCGATTTCGAGAAATGATATTGATTATCTCTGTCCAAGTAGTGAATTTTTCTTTCTTCCAGCTTCTCACTAGTAACCATTTAGATACTATTAAAATCTGCATGAGAAATATTTGTATTTCTAAAGACATTTCCACAGGTAAAATGTAAGAAAACGTTCTCAGCTTCCAAAGTTACCTTTTCTTCCAAAAGTCTAGAAATTTGGCAAGAACCCATATACCAATAATCCTGATCCTTAGTACATTTTCACCATACGTGAAACTGAGTCCCTGCACATCCGCAATTTCTCCAACAATATATCATTTATTTATAACCTTGGAAAATACTTCACTATAAGCGGCTTTCTTTATGAACTTCTTGGTGTTACCAAATGCTCTATATCCTCTTTCTAAAGGCCAAACACAACCTAAATCTTTTCCCAAGAACTTCATTTTTGGTGTTTTATCTTTATTTAAAAAAAAAGCCTCAAAATAGTGAAGCATTTAGATATCAAGTGGCTCCTACTATCTGTGGACTTCATCAAAACGTCCAAGGATTTAATCACTGGGATAGTACAGAGGTTACATTTCTTTTATTAAGGAACATTTTTATTTTGATATAATCCATCCAAAATCTCTGAGGAAGACCATACTTTTTGTAAATTGCTCAAAAGAAGCCAATACACCATCTATATAAAGATCCAAGTGGACGAGAGATTAATGGTAGTAACATCTAGCTCATTTACCAATAGATATAGGGGCATTATAGGGCTTGGAGAAGATATCAAAGCATATTTATTTTTAATATTCTTCCAAACCCGTAATAAATCACCCAAAACTGTTGCTCCTTGTTCCAGATCTTTATTAGAAAAGTAGATCATCAAAACATAAAGACATATATAACATCAGCAATTCATGATATAAATATGGCAGCAAGGCGCTTTACATTACAGATCCATCAGCACCGACCAGTGTTCTGAACGCCGCAGTCTGCCGCATGTCTCATAGCAATTGCGCCATCAGGAGGGGTCCATCTAGGGCCTGACGTGAGGCCTTCGCTGATATCATGTGAAACATGTTCTATATTTATATGATGAATTGCTGAGGTTATATATGTGTATATGTTGATATCCTATTAGTGATAATATATTGGATTTGGACTCCTAAGTCCTTTGGAGTTTTTGCCCTAGTCATTTAGATTAGTATAACTAGGGCCCTTCTAATGGACCAGTTAGAGGGCAAGTAGTGGATCCAAATCCAAACTCTACTACACAGCACAGGACAAGATTTTTCTTTTTTTTATAGGATATTCTACCCCAGATAAAAAAAAATGCCACATGTTCTTGAGATCTGTTTTATACGTCAGATTTTATATTATGTTTTTGTTTATTTTTGTAAATAAAGATATGTTTTTAAATTTATGACTTCACTGCAGAAAAATCCTGATTGGGTATTTCTCCAACTTAGACTTGCGTATGTATCATGGTTTCTTACTTTATGCCTTATTTTCACGTTATGAATATTCATAATACATTACCATGATATATTACCACCCTATTTATTACTTTTTTCCTTTTGGATTTTGATATTAGAGGAGACACTCAGGAGAGGGAACACTAAGGAGAGGGAAAAAACTGAGGAGAGGGGACAGACTGAGGAGAGGGGACACTCAGGAGAGGGGACAGACTGAGGAGAGGGGACACTGAGGTGAGGGGACAGACTGAGGAGAGGGGAAAGTGAGGAAAGGGGACAGATTGAGGAGAGGGGACACTGAGGAGAGGGGACAGACTGAGGAGAGGGGACAGACTGAGGAGAGGGGACACTGAGGAGAGGGGACAGATTGAGGAGAGGGGACACTGAGGAGAGGGGACAGACTGAGGAGAGGGGACACTGTGGAGAGGGGACAGACTGAGGAGAGGGGACAGGGTGAGGAGAAGGGACACTGAGGAAAGGGGACAAAATGAGGAGAGGGGACAGGCTGAGGAGAGGGGACAGGCTGAGGAGAGGGAACAGACTGAGGAGAGGGGACACTGAGGAGAGGAGACAGACTGAGGAGAGGGGACAGACTGAGGAGAGGGGAAGTGAGGAGAGGGGACAGATTGAGGAGAGGGGACACTGAGGAAAGGGGACAGACTGAGGAGAGGGGACAGACTGAGGAGAGGGGACAATGGGGAGAGGGGACAGATTGAGGAGAGGGGACACTGAGGAGAGGGTACAGACTGAGGAGAGGGGACACTGTGGAGAGGGGACAGACTGAGGAGAGGGGACAGACTGAGGAGAAGGGACACTGAGGAAAGGGGACAAAATGAGGAGAGGGGACAGGCTGAGGAGAGGGGACAGGCTGAGGAGAGGGGACAGACTGAGGAGAGGGGACACTGAGGAGAGGAGACAGACTGAGGAGAGGGGACAGACTGAGGAGAGGGGACAGGCTGAGGAGATGGGACAGACTGAGGAGAGGGGGCAGGCTGAGGAGACGGGACAGACTGAGGAGATGGGACAGACTGAGGAGAGGGGACATGCTGAGGAGAGGGGACAGACTGAGGAGAGGGGACAGGCTGAGGAGATGGGACAGACTGAGGAGATGGGACAGACTGAGGAGAGGGGACACTGAGGAGAGGGGACACTGTGGAGAGGGGACACTGTGGAGAGGGGACAGACTGAGGAGAGGGGACACTGAGGAGAGGGGCACAAAGGAGATTGGACAGACTGAGAAGAGGGGACACTGAGGAGAGGGGACACTGAGGAGAGGGTACAGACTGAGGAGAGGGTACAGACTGAGTAGAGGGGAAACTGAGGAGAGGGGACAGACTGAGGAGAGTGAACATTGAGGAGAGTGGACAGACTGAAGAGAGGAGACACTGAGGAGAGGGGACAGACTGACAAAAGAGGACACTGAGGAGAGGGGACACTGAGTATAGGGGACAGACTGAGGAGAGGGGTCACTGTGGAGAGGGGACAGACTGAGGAGAGGGGACAGGCTGAGGAGAGGGGGCACTGAGGAAAGGGGACAGACTGATTAGAGGCGACAGGCTGATGAGAGGGGACAGACTGAGTAGAGGGGACAGACTGAGGAGAGGGGACAGGCTGAGGAGAGGGGACACAGAGGAGAATTGACAGACTGAGGAGAGGGGACAGACAGAGGAGAGAGGTCACTGAGGAGAGGGGACACTGAGGAAAGGGGACACTGGGGAGAGGGGACAGTGAGGAAAAGGGACAGACTGAGGAGAGAGGACAGACTGAGGAGAGGGGACACTGAAGAGAGGGGACACTAAGGTGAGGAGAAATACTGAGGAGAGGGGACTCTGAGGGGAGGGGACAGACTGTGCAGAGGGCACAATGAGGAGAGGGGACAGACTGAGGAGAGGGGACAGACTGTGCAGAGGGGACAATGAGGAGAGGGGACAGACTGAGGAGAGGGGACACTGAGGAGAGGGGACACTGAGGAGAGGGGACAGACTGTGCAGAGGGGACACTGAGGAGAGGGGACACTGAGGAGAGGGGACAGACTGAGGAGAGGGGACACTGAGGAGAGGGTACAGACTGAGGAGAGGGGACAGACTGGGTAGCGAGTACAGTGAGGAGAGTGGACACTGAGGAGAGTAGACAGACTAAGAAGAGGGGACAGACTTTGGAGAGGGGACACTGAGGAGAGGGGACACTGAGGAGAGGGGACACTAAGGAGAGGGGTGTGACGAAGTGCCCTTCGCCACTTTGTCTTGGAGAGGACTGTTTGCCAGCCTCCTGCCCTGCGACTATGGCTCTGGTACATATTGCCCTTTGGAACCAGTGTTCGGCCATACCAGAGTGTATGTCACTCATTCTGGCCCTTTACATACAGGGGGGTCATTTGGTACTTGCCCTGTGTGAACCATGATACCACAGATAGCTATGCCATGGAGCCCATTCATATAATGAAAGACTATGGTAAAGACTTTAGCTACATGGCAATTGAACTGTGTGAAGATGATCTGAGCGCTATTCGGTAGTTTTGTGCGCTCAGATCCCAGCTGTAACGGAACCCATCACTGTTTATGGTTATTTCATTCTTGGTTAAAATATGATCCTAGTAATATACTGTATGTATGTTGGTTTATGCTCTGCAGAATATTGGCCCCAGGCTAGTGCAGACCTTGGCAGGAGAGATAATCCTGTTACAGATAAGGACGTCTATTCATTCTCAAACATAAGAACAAAGACGGCTGATTTAATCATTGTCTGATTATATCAAGGAGCCTCAGGGAGGGGTGACCACACCTATTGTTCTCTTTATGTGTATTGTGTGGCCAACTATGGGGGATGTGGATTGCCATGCTGCCAGTAAGATACTTTTACTAACTTTTGAACCCCTGGTCTGATTCATGCCATTTTTTAATATGTTGTTCCCCTGGGTGAGAGATATTGAACGGTGTTGGACTTAAAGGTGTACCCCCTGTTTTTGGGGTACATCCAGAATGTGGTTAAAATTCTGTCTGTTTTAATTGTGTTACCTGTTATCTGAGGGGAGGAGACGTGGGGGTTGAACCATGTATCAAATTGGCTGTGATAATTATGTGGGTGTAGCCCTTCAGAGGGCACCATTGCATAAAAGGAGATCCCCTGTCATTAAAGAATAGTTCTACTTGACCCTTCAAAATGTAGTCTCATCTCGTTATTGGAAGGGATCGCTATATCATACTGGGGATTGCTATGCTTTTGCATACTCCCTTGAGCTGTAACTACTGAACGCTTGTTCCTGATGTGCTCTCCTTGGAGGAGAGGTCTTCCCCACACGATCCTGGATGCTGGAGATTCATACAGGGTGGAAGGAAGACGGCGTGGCTCCAGTTAAGCTACGGCGGTTGTGGAGTCTGTGGTGGTTGTGGAGTCCGGTGCAGTGCTTGTAGGCCTTGACGCAAGCTAGGACGCGTCCATCAACGGAGGTACCCGGTCGGGGTGCCAGGAGATCCGTTACAAGGGGAGACTGAGGAGAGGGGAAACTGCGGAGAGGGGACAGACTGAGGAGGAGGGACACTCAGGAGAGGGGACAGACTGAAGAGAGGGGACAGGCTGAGGAGAGGGGACACTGAGGAGAGGGGCACTAAGGAGATTAGACAGGCTTAGGAGAGGGTACAGACTGTGGAGAGGGTACAGACAGAGGAGAGGGTACACTGAGGAGACGGGACACTGTGGAGAGGGGACAGACTGAGGAGAAGGGACACTGAGGAGAGGGGACAGACTGAGGAGAGGGGACAAACTGAGGAGAGGGGACAGAATGAGGAGAGGTGAAACTGAAGAGAGGGGCACTAAGGAGATTAGACAGGCTGAGGAGAGGGGACTCTGAGGAGAGGGTACAGACTGAGGAGAGGGTACAGACTGAGTAGAGCGAACACTGAGGAGATGGGACACTGAGGAGAGGGGACAGACTGAGGAGTGAGGACAGACTGAGGAGAGGGGACAATGAGGAGAGGGGACAGACTGTGCAGAGGGGACACTGAGGAGAGAGACTGGGCAGAGGGGACACTGAAGAGTGGGGACACTGAGGAGAGGGAACAGACTGAGAAGAAGGGACACTGAGGAGAGGGGACACTGGGGAGAGAGGGAAACTTAGGAGAGGGGACAGACTGAGGAAAGGGGACACTGAGGAGAGGGCACACTGAGGAGAGGGAAAACTGAGGAGAGGGGACACTGAGGAGAGGGGATACTGAGGAGACGAGACAGACTGAGGAGAGGGGACACCGAGGAGAAGGGACAGACTGAGGAGAGGGGAAACTGAGGAGAGGGGACACTGAGGAGAGGGGATACTGAGGAGATGAGACATACTGACGAGAGGGGACACTGAGGAGAGGGGAAAGACTGAGGAGAGGGGAAACTGAGGAGAGGGGACAGACTGAGGAGAGGGGACACTGAAGAGAGGCGACACTGATGAAAGGCGACAGACTGTGCAGAGGGGACAATGAGGAGAGGGGACACTGAGGAGAGGGGACACACTGAGGAGAGGGGACAGACTGAGGAGCGAGGACAGTGAGGAGAGTGGAAACTGAGTAGAGTAGACAGACTGAAGAAAGAGGACATTGAGGAGAGGGGACACTGAGGAGAGGGGACATACTAATGAGAGGGGACACTGAGGAGACGGAAAAGACTGAGAGGGGAAACTGAGGAGAGGGGACAGACTGAGGAGAGGGGTGTAACGGAGCTGGACCACGTATCCAAAATCTCCGCTGGTATACGATAAAATACCCAAGAGGCACTACAGTTTCACCATTCCCGACCTCCCATATTGGACGACACACAATTTGGGAGTCAAATGAATACTGACTTTATTTTGTTCTGCAGAAATATTTATACCCATCTCTTCCCACAGGCAATACACATGCCCATATATGGCCGCACAATACACATAAAGAGAACAATAGGTGGGTCACACCTCCCTGGCAACTTTGATACAATCAGAAATTGATTCAATTACACTTCTTTGTTCTTATCTGAGAATGAAAACACTGTATACAATAGACTTCCTTTATCTTATGCGGAGTCGCTGTAACAGGATTATCTCCCATGCCAAGTAGCTGCAAATGTCTGGGACAATATTCTGCAGAGCATCAACCAACATACATATAGTAGGATCATATTTTAACCATAATAATCATAAAACAGGGTAAAACAGTGATGGGTTCCGCTACACACCTCCCCCGTGACCATAAGCTGGCATACACGGTCTGATCCCAACGGATCGGCCTGGGGATGTCCGGAAAAAAGTATTTGTTGGTCAATTCTCTAGTTTGACAACCCATCAGCATTACTGCAATTCACATTTACTCACATTTCCCATATCACCAGATAGCTGGGATCTGAGCGCACAAAACTACCGAATAGCGCTCAGATCCTCTTCACACAGTTCAATTGCCATGTAACTAAAGTCTTTCCCATAGTCTTTCATTATATGAATGGGCTTCATGGCACAGTTATCTGGGGTATCATGGTTCATACAGGGCAAGTACCGAATGACCCCCCTGTATGTAAAGGGCCAGAATGAGTGACATACACTCTGGTATGGCCGAACACTGGTTCCAAAGGGCAATATGTACCAGGGCCATAGTCGCAGGGCAGGAGGCTGGCAAACAGTCCTCTCCAAGCCAAAGTGGCGAAGGGCACTTCGTCACACGTCTCCCCTTTGGGGGGAAGTCTAACCAGGCACCTGGATATTTTGCTGGGGTGATGGTGCAACACGCTGAGGGGACTTGAGGGGCAGAGGCCAGCGGCACTCTGCCCTGATGCCAGCTCTTCTGCTGGTATAACCTGCAGGACCTCCTGCTCTGTACAAGGGACAAAGGGAGGGCAGAGGCCGACTGCACTCTGCCCCGCTGTCAGCTCTTCTGCTGGGGTACTTGGGACATATTCCGGCTCAGTAGCCAGGGAAACGTGGGGGTCAGTGGGGGTTAACATTTCCTCTGTTAACCCTGGGGCCACATTAGAAGTTAGCTGGGGAGGTGAATTTGTACTTACCCCCCTCCTCCGGTTGTCCCAGTGACGGTAGTTGGGGATCTGGACAAGCTGTGGGCGCAGAGACCACGGTCCCATCTGCGCCGTCTGGGAGATTGGTGTCTCCCCTGGTTAGGGTAAACTGTCGCTGGGGGGGAAGGACGACACCTTCTGCCCCCTGTGTTTCACACTGCCGCTGGGGGGGAAGGACGACACTTTTGGCCCCCTGGGGTACCCACTGCCGCTGTGGAGGAAGGTCGACACCTTCTGCTCCCTGGGGTACACACTGCTGCTGGGGGGGAAGGTCGACACCTTCTGCTCCCTGGGGTACACACTGCTGCTGGGGGGGAAGGACGACACCTTCTGCCCCCTGGGGTTCACACTGCCGCTGAGGGGGAAGGACGACACCTTCTGCCCCCTGGGGTTCACACTGCCGCTGGGGGGAAAGGACGACACCTTCTGCCCCCTGAAGTTCACACTGCTGCTGGGGAGGAAGGACGGCCCCTTCTGCTCCCTGGGGTACACACTGCCGCTGTGGGAGAAGGCCGACACCTTCAGCTCCCTGGGGTACACACTGCCGCTGGGGAGGAAGGACGACACCTTCATCTCCCTGGGGTACACACTGCTGCTGGGGGGGAAGGCCGACACCTTCAGCTCCCTGGGGTACACACTGCCGCTGGGGAGGAAGGACGACACCTTCAGCTCCCTGGGGTACACACTGCCGCTGGGGGGAAACGACGACACCTTCTGCCCCCTGGGGTTCACACTGCCGCTGGGGGGGAAGGACGACACCTTTGGCCCCCTGGGGTACACACTGTCGCTGGGGAGGAAGGACGACACCTTCAGCTCCCTGGGGTACACACTGCCGCTGGGGAGGAAGGACGACACCTTCGGCTCCCTGGGGAACACACTGCCGCTGGGGAGGAAGGATGACACCTTCGGCTCCCTGGGGTACACACTGCCACTGGGGGGGAAGGACGACACCTTCAGCCCCCTGGGGTACCCACTGCCGCTGTGGAGGAAGGTCGACACCTTCTGCTCCCTGGGGTACACACTGCCGCTGGGGGGAAGGACGACACCTTCTGCCCCCTGGGGTTCACACTGCCGCTGGGGGGGAAGGACGACACCTTCTGCCCCCTGGGGTACACACTGCTGCTGGGAGGTGGAATTAGTTGGAGTATTCCACGTGGAGCGGTTTCTGTTTCTGGGACAGTCTCTCTGCATGTGGCCCTGCTGGTTACACGTGTGGCACCTGATGTACCGTGGAGGGGTTTGGTAGTTAGCACCACCCGGACGCAGTGCTGGGGGGGGTTAATGGTGGGAGGTGGGTTAGCAGCTCCCAAGATGGACCGCTCCCGTGCCCGCTGCTTTTCCATTATGGATTTGTGGACATCTGTCATTAACCATTCCAGGGTTTTCATGGGAAGCATACCTGGGAAAAAGGCCAGTCTGCTTTGGAGTTCTCTTCCAAACTCATTCTGTGGAGCAATAAGAGGTACTGTAACCATGAGTTCCTTTCTATCTGCATCCCTGTAGTCTGCGGCCGCCTCCTCCTCCTTATGATGGAACGCTGTCCGAAAACTAGCCGGTTCTATCCTGCTGTAGCCAGGGGCGCTGTACGGATACTAGCGTTGCCCTCAATTTGTACTCCACGGAATGGTGTCTCCTGTAGCTGTCCTTCTGACCGTGGGAACAATCCCGCCACTTGCCAACAAATGTAACGGAGCTGAAACACGCAGTCCAATATCTCCGCTGGTATACGATAAAATACCCAAGAGGCACTACAGTTTCACCATTCCCGACCTCCCATATTGGACGACACACAATTTGGGAGTCAAATGAATACTGACTTTATTTTGTTCTGCAGAAATATTTATACCCATCTCT
The DNA here is from genome assembly GCA_027410445.1 of Discoglossus pictus. NCBI lineage: Eukaryota > Metazoa > Chordata > Amphibia > Anura > Alytidae > Discoglossus > Discoglossus pictus. Next base: position 126,438 of record JAPZIH010000737.1, read on the forward strand.
TCCCACAGGCAATACACATGCCCATATATGGCCGCACAATACACATAAAGAGAACAATAGGTGGGTCACACCTCCCTGGCAACTTTGATACAATCAGACATTGATTCAATTACACTTCTTTGTTCTTATCTGAGAATGAAAACACTGTATACAATAGACTTCCTTTATCTTATGCGGAGTCGCTGTAACAGGATTATCTCCCATGCCAAGTAGCTGCAAATGTCTGGGACAATATTCTGCAGAGCATCAACCAACATACATATAGTAGGATCATATTTTAACCATAATAATCATAAAACAGGGTAAAACAGTGATGGGTTCCGCTACACACGTTCCGCTACAAGGGGACACTGAAGATAGGGGACACTGATGAGAGGGGACAGACTGTGCAGAGGGGACAATGAGGAGAGGGGACACTGAGGAGAGGGGACACACTGAGGAGAGGGGGCAGACTGAGGAGCGAGGACAGTGAGGAGAGTGGACACTGAGGAAAGTAGACAGACTGAAGACATGGGAAAGACTATGGAGAGGGGACACTGAGGAGAGGGGACACTGAGGAGAGGGGACAGACTGAGGAGAGGGGTGACTGAGGAGAGGGGACACTGAGGAGAGGGGACACTGTGGAGAGGGGACAGACTGAGGAGAAGGGACACTGAGGAGAGGGGAAAGACTGATGAGAGGGGACACTGAGGAGAGGGGCACTAATGAGATTGGACAGACTGAGTAGAGGGGACACTAAGGAGAGGGTACAGACTGAGGAGAGGGTAAAGACTGAGTAGAGGGGACACTGAGGAGATGGGACACAGAGGAGAGGGGACAGACTGAGGAGTGAGGACAGACTGAGGAGAGGGGACACTGTGGAGAGGTGACAGACTAAGGAGAAGGGACAGACTGCTTGAGAGGTGACAGACTAAGGAGATGGGACAGACTGCATGAGAGGGGAAACTGAGGAGAGGGGACAGACTGAGGAGAGGGGACAATGAGGAGAGGGCACAGGCTGAAGAAAGAGGACACTGAGGAGAGGGGACACTGAGGAGAGGGGACAAACTGAGGAAAGAGGACACTGAGGAGAGGAGACAGACTGAGGAGAGGGGAAACTGCGGATAGGAGACACTGAGAGGAGACAGACTGAGGAGAGAGGACAGACTGAGGAGAGTGGACACTGAGGAGAGAGGACACACTGAGGAGAGGGGACACTGAGGAAAGGGTACATTGAGGAGAGGGGACAGACTGAGGAGAGGGGACGGACTGAGAAGAAGGGACAGACTGAGGAGAGGGGACACTAAGGAGAGTGGACACTGAGGAGAGGGGACACTGAGGAGAGGGGACAGACTGAGGAGAAAGGACAGATTGAGAAGAGGGGACACTTAGGAGAGGGGACACTGAGGAGAGGTGACAGACTGAGGAGAGGGGACACTGAGGAGAGGGGATAGACTGAGTAGAGTGGACAGACTGAGTAGAGGGGACACTGACGAGAGGGGACACTGAGGAAAGTGGACAGACTGACGAGAAGGGACAATGAGGAGATGGGACAGACTGAGGAGAGGGGACACTGAGGAGAGGGGACACTGAGGAGAGGTTACAGTCTGAGGAGAGGGGACACTGAGGAGAGGGGACAGACTGAGTAGAGTGGACAGACTGAGTAGAGGGGACAAGGAGAGGGGACACTGAGGAGAGGGGACAGACTGAAGAGAGGGTACAGACTGAGGAGAGGGGACACTGAGAGGGGACACTGAGGAGAGGGGAAATTCTGAGGAGAGGGGACACTGAGGAGAGGGGACACTGAGAGGGGACACTTTGGAGAGGGCTTAAACTGAGGAGAGGGGACAGACTGAGGAAAGGGGACACTGAGGAGAGGGGAAAGACTGAGGAGAGGGGACACTGAGGAAAGGGGACACTGTGGAGAGGGTGCAGAGTGAGGAAAGGGGACAGACTGAGAAGAGGGGACACTGAGGATAGGGGACAGACTGAGAAGAGAGGACAGACTGAGGAGAGAGGACAGGCAGAGGAGAGAGGACACTGAGGAGAGGGGACAGACTGAGGAGAGGGTACAGACTGAGGACAGGGGACACTGAGGAGAGTGTACAGTCTGAGGAGATTGGACACTGAGGAGAGGGTACACAGAGGAGAGGGGACACTGAGCAGAAGGGACACTAAGGAGAGGGGAAAGACTGAGCAGTGGGGACAGTGAGAAGAGTGGACAGGCTGAAGAGAGGGGACACTGAGGAGAGGGGACACTGAGGAAAAGGGACACTGAAGAGAGGGGACACTGAGGAGAGGGGACGCAGAGGAGAGAGGACAGGCTGAAGAGAGGGGACACTGAGAAGAGGGTACACTGAGGAAAAGGGACACTGGGGAGAGGGGACAGACTGAGGAGACGGGATACTGAGGAGAGGAGACAGACTGAGGACAGGGGACACTGAGGAGAGGGGACAGACTAAGAACAGGGGACACTGAAGAGAGGGGAAAGACTGATGAGAGGGGACACTGAGGAGAGGGGACACTGAGGAGAGGGGAAATACTGAGGACAAGGGACACAGGAGATGGGACTGACTGTGGACAGGGGACTGTAGCGGAACCCATCACTGTTTTAAACTGTTTTATGATTATTATGGTTAAAATATGATCCTACTATATGTATGTTGGTTGATGTTCTACAGAATATATTGGCTCAGAATATTAGCCAAACTTTTGCAGACCTAGGCTAATAGATAATCCTGTTACAGAGATTCAAGAGATAAGAAAGTTGTAAAGGATCCTTGCATTTTCCAAAGTGTTTTCATTCTCTGATAAGAACAAAGAAGAATGATCTAATTAATGTCTGATTGTATCCAAGTTGCCAGGGAGGTGTGACTCACCTATTGTCCTATATGTGTATTGTATGGGGGATATGTGCAATGTCTGTGTGTTATGTGTAAAAACATACTTTTACTAACTTTTGAACCCCTGGTCTGATTCATGCCATTTTTGTATATGTTGTTCCCCTGGGTGAGAGATATTGAATGGTGCGGGACTTAAAGGTGTACCCCCTGTATTTGGGGTACATCCAGAATGTGGTTAAAATTGTGTCTGTTTTAATTGTGTTACCTGTTATCTGAGGGGAGGAGACGTGGGGGTTGAACCATGTAGATAATTGGCTGTTGTGATAATTATGTGGGTGTAGCCCTTCAGAGGGCACCATTGCATAAAAGGAGATTCCCTGTCATTAAAATATAGTTCTACTTGAACCTTCAAAACGTAGCCTTGTCTCGTTATTGAAGGGATCGCTATCATACTGGGGATTGCTATGCTTTTGCATAATCCCTTGAGCTGTAACTACTGAACGCTTGTTCCTGTCGTACTATCCTTGGAGTCTGTGGTGGTTTTGGTGTCCGGTGCAGTGCTTGTAGGCCTCGACGCAAGCTAGGACGCATCCATCAACGGAGGTACCCGGTCGGGGTGCCAGTAGATCAGTTACATTGGCTGGCAGTGGTGGGATGGCTTCCTAGTAAGAGGAAAAGCAGCACGGAGACACCGGTAACGTTTGGAGTTACAAATTGAGGGCAACGCTAGTATCCGTACAGCGCCCCTGGCTACAGCAGGATGGAACCGGCTAGTTTTCAGACAGCGTTCCATCATGAGGAGGAGGAGGCGGCCGCCGACTACAGGGATGCAGACAGAAAGGAACTCATGGTTACAGTACCTCGTATTACCCCACAGAATGAGTTTGGAAGAGAACTCCAAAGCAGACTGGCCTTTTTCTCAGGTACGCTTCCCATAAAAACCTTGGAATGGTTAATGACAGATGTCCACAAATCCATAATGGAAAAGCAGCAGGCACGGGAGCGTCCGGGTGGTGGGAACTACCAAACCCCTCCACGGTACATCAGGTGCCACACGTGTAACCAGCAGGGCCACATGCAGAGAGACTGTCCAAGAAACAGAAACCGCTCCACGTGGAATACTCCAACTAATTCCCCCCCCCCCAGCGGCAGTGTGTACCCCAGGGAGCTGAAGGTGTCGTCCTTCCTCCCCAGCGACAGTGTGTACCCCAGGGAGCTGAAGGTGTCGTCCTTCCTCCCCAGCAGCAGTGTGTACCCCAGGGGGCCGAAGGTGTCGTCCTTCCACCCCAGCAGCAGTGTGTTCCCCAGGGAGCCGAAGGTGTCGTCCTTCCTCCCCAGCGGCAGTGTGTACCCCAGGGAGCTGAAGGTGTCGTCCTTCCTCCCCAGCGGCAGTGTGTACCCCAGGGAGCTGAAGGTGTCGTCCTTCCTCCCCAGCAGCAGTGTGTACCCCAGGGGGCCGAAGGTGTCATCCTTCCTCCCCAGCGGCAGTGTGTACCCCAGGGAGCTGAAGGTGTCGTCCTTCCTCCCCAGCGACAGTGTGTACCCCAGGGGGCCGAAGGTGTCGTCCTTCCCCCCCAGCGGCAGGGTGTACCCCAGGGAGCAGAAGGGTCCGTCCTTCCTCCCCAGCGGCAGTGTGAACCCCAGGGGGCAGAAGGTGTTGTCCTTCCCCCCCAGCGGCAGTGTGTACCCCAGGGAGCTAAAGGTGTCGTCCTTCCTCCCCAGTGGCAGTGTGTACCCCAGGGAGCTGAAGGTGTCGTCCTTCCTCCCCAGCAGCAGTGTGTACCCCAGGGGGCAGAAGGTGTCGTCCTTCCCCCCCAGCGGCAGTGTGTACCCCAGGGAGCAGAAGGGGCCGTCCTTCCTTCCCAGCGGCAGTGTGAACCCCAGGGGGCAGAAGGTGTCATCCTTTCCCGCCAGCGGCAGTGTTAACCCCAGGGGGCAGAAGGTGTCGTCCTTCCCCCTCAGCGGCAGTGTGAACTCCAGGGGGCAGAAGGTGTCGTCCTTCCCCCCAAGCGGCAGTGTGTACCCCAGGGAGCAGAAGGTGTCGACCTTCCTCCACAGCGGCAGTGGGTACCCCAGGGGGCCAAAGGTGTTGTCCTTCCCCCCCAGCGGCAGTGTGAAACACAGGGGGCAGAAGGTGTCGTCCTTCCCCCCCAGCGACAGTTTACCCTAACCAGGGGAGACACCAATCTCCCAGACAGCGCAGATGGGACCGTGGTCTCTGCGTCCACAGCTTGTCCAGATCCCCAACTACCGTCACTGGGACAACCGGAGGAGGGGGTAAGTACAAATTCCCCTCCCCAGCTAACTTCTAATGTGGCCCCATGGTTAACAGAGGAAATGTTAACCCCCACTGACCCCCACGTCTCCCTGGCTACTGAGCCGGAATATGTCCCAAGTACCCCAGCAGAAGAGCTGACAGCGGGGCAGAGTGCAGTCGGCCTCTGCCCTCCCTTTGTCCCTTGTACAGAGCAGGATGTCCTGCAGGTTATACCAGCAGAAGAGCTGGCATCAGGGCAGAGTGCCGCTGGCCTCTGCCCCTCAAGTCCCCTCAGCGTGTTGCCCCATCACCACAGCAAAATATCCAGGTACCTGGTTAGACTTCCCCCCAAAGGAGAGACGTGTGACGAAGTGCCCTTCGCCACTTTGGCTTGGAGAGGACTGTTTGCCAGCCTCCTGCCCTGCGACTATGGCCCTGGTACATATTGCCCTTTGGAACCAGTGTTCGGCCATACCAGAGTGTAAGTCACTCATTCTGGCCTTTTACATACAGGGGGGTCATTCTGTACTTGCCCTGTGTGAACCATGATACCCCAGATAACTGTGCCATGAAGCCCATTCATATAATGAAAGACTATGGGAAAGACTTTAGCTACATGGCAATTGAACTGTGTGAAGAGGATCTGAGCGCTATTCGGTGGTTTTGTGCGCTCAGATCCCAGCTATCTGGGGATATGGGAAATGTGAGTAAATGTGAATTGCAGTAATGCTGATGGGTTGTCAAACTAGAGAATTGACCAACAAATACTTTTGTCCGGACATCCCCAGGCCGATCCGTTGGGATCAGACCGTGTATGCCGGCTTATGGTCACGGGGGAAGTGTGTAGCGGAACCCATCACTGTTTTAAACTGTTTTATGATTATTATGGTTAAAATATGATCCTACTATATGTATGTTGGTTGATGTTCTACAGAATATATTGGCTCAGAATATTAGCCAGACTTTTGCAGACCTAGGCTAATAGATAATCCTGTTACAGAGATTCAAGAGATAAGAAAGTTGTAAAGGATCCTTGCATTTTCCAAAGTGTTTTCATTCTCTGATAAGAACAAAGAAGAATGATCTAATTAATGTCTGATTGTATCCAAGTTGCCAGGGAGGTGTGACTCACCTATTGTCCTATATGTGTATTGTATGGGGGATATGTGCAATGTCTGTGTGTTATGTGTAAAAACATACTTTTACTAACTTTTGAACCCCTGGTCTGATTCATGCCATTTTTGTATATGTTGTTCCCCTGGGTGAGAGATATTGAATGGTGCGGGACTTAAAGGTGTACCCCCTGTATTTGGGGTACATCCAGAATGTGGTTAAAATTTTGTCTGTTTTAATTGTGTTACCTGTTATCTGAGGGGAGGAGACGTGGGGGTTGAACCATGTAGATAATTGGCTGTTGTGATAATTATGTGGGTGTAGCATTTCAGAGGGCACCATTGCATAAAAGGAGATTCCCTGTCATTAAAATATAGTTCTACTTGACCCTTCAAAACGTAGCCTCGTCTCGTTATTTGAGGGGATCGCTATATCATACTGGGGATTGCTATGCTTTTGCATACTCCCTTGAGCTGTACCAACTGAACCCTTGTTCCTGATGTACTATCCTTGGAGTCTGTGGTGGTTTTGGTGTCCGGTGCGGTGCTTGTAGGCCTCGGCGCAAACTAGGACGCGTCTATCAACGGAGGTACCCGGTCGGGGTGCCAGTAGATCCGTTACAGGGACACTGAGTATATGGGACACTCTGAGGACAGGGGACACTGACGAGAGGGAAAAGACTGATGAGAGGGGACACTGAGGAGAGGGGACACTGAGGAGAGGGGACAGACTGAGGAAAGGGGACACTAAGGAGAGGGGACACTGAGCAGAAGGGACACTGAGGAGAGGGGACACTGAGGAGAGGGGTCACTGAGGAGAGGGGACAGACTGAGGAGTGGGTACATTGAGTAGAGGGGACAGACTAAGGAGAAGGGACACTGAGGAGAGGGGACACTGAGGAGAGGGGACAGACTGAGGAAAGGGGACACTTAGGAGAGGGGACACTGAGGATAGGGAACACTGAGGAGAGGTGTCATAATGAGGATAGGGGACACTGAGGGGAGGGAACACTGAGGAGAGGGGAAAGACTGAGGACAAGGGGCACTCAGGAGAGGGGACAGACTGAGGACAGGGGACACGGAGGAGAGGGACAGACTGCGGACAGGGTATACTGAAGGGAGGGGTCAGACTGAGGTGAGGGGACAGACTGAGGAGAGGGGACACTGAGCAGAGGGGACAGAACTAGGAGAGGGGACACTGAAGAGAGGGGCCAGAGTTAGGAGAGGGGACAGACTGAGAAGAGGAGACACTGAGGAGAAGGGACACTGAGGAGAGGGGACAGACTGAGGAGAGAAGACACTGAGGAGAAGAGGCAGATTGTGTAGAGGGGACACTGACGAGAGGGGACACTGAAGAGAGGGGACAGACTGACAAGAGGTGACAATGAGGAGATGTGACAGACTGAGGAGAGGGGACAGACTGAGGAGAGGGGACACTGAGGAGAAGGGACACTGAGGAAAGGGGACAAAATGAGGACAGGGGACAGGCTGAGGAGAGGGGACAGGCTGAGGAGAGGGAACAGACTGAGGAGAGGGGACACTGAGGAGAGGAGACAGACTGAGGAGAGGGGACAGACTGAGGAGAGGGGAAGTGAGGAGAGAGGACAGATTGAGGAGAGGGGAGACTGAGGAAAGAGGACAGACTGAGGAGAGGGGACCGACTGAGGAGAGGGGACACTGAGGAGAGGGGACAGATTGAGGAGAGGGGACACTGAGGAGAGGGTACAGACTGAGGAGAGGGGACACTGGGGAGAGGGGACAGACTGAGGAGAGGGGACAGACTGAGGAGAAGGGACACTGAGGAGAGGAGACACTGAAGAGAGGGGCCAGAGTGAGGAGAGGGGACAGACTGAGAAGAGGAGACACTGAGGAGAAGGGACACTGAGGAGAGGGGACAGACTGAGGAGAGAAGACACTGAGGAGAAGAGGCAGATTGTGTAGAGGGGACACTGACGAGAGGAGACACTGAAGAGAGGGGACAGACTGACAAGAGGGGACAATGAGGAGATGTGACAGACTGAGGAGAGGGGACAGACTGAGGAGAGGGGACACTGAGGAGAGGGGACACTGAGGAGAGGTGACAGACTGAGGAGAGGGGACACTGAGGAGAGGGGACAGACTGAGTAGAGTGGACAGACTGAGTAGAGGGGACAATGAGAGGGGACACTGAGGAGAGGGGACAGACTGAGGAAAGGGTACAGACTGAGGAGAGGGGACACTGAGAGGGGACACTGAGGAGATGAGAAATACTGAGGAGAGTGGACACTGAGGAGAGGGAACCCTGAGAGGGGACACTGAGGAGAGGGGTCAAACTGAGGAGAGGGGACAGACTGAGGAAAGGGGACACTGAGGAGAGGGGATAGACTGAGGAGAGGGGACTCTGAGTAGAGGGGACAGACCTAGTAGAGGGGACTGATTGAGGAGAGGGGACACTGAGGAAAGGGGACACTGTGGAAAAGGAACAGACTAAGGTGAGGCGACACTGAGGAGAGGGGACACTGAGGACAGGGGCCAGAGTGAGGAAAGGGTACAGACTTAGTAGAGGGGACACTGAGGAGAAGGGACACTGAGGAGAGGAGACACTGAAGAGAGGGGCCAGAGTTAGGAGAGGGGACAGACTGAGAAGAGGAGACACTGAGGAGAAGGGACACTGAGGAGAGGGGACAGACTGAGGAGAGAAGACACTGAGGAGAAGAGGCAGATTGTGTAGAGGGGACACTGACGAGAGGGGACACTGAAGAGAGGGGACAGACTGACAAGAGGTGACAATGAGGAGATGTGACAGACTGAGGAGAGGGGACAGACTGAGGAGAGGGGACACTGAGGAGAAGGGACACTGAGGAAAGGGGACAAAATGAGGACAGGGGACAGGCTGAGGAGAGGGGACAGGCTGAGGAGAGGGAACAGACTGAGGAGAGGGGACACTGAGGAGAGGAGACAGACTGAGGAGAGGGGACAGACTGAGGAGAGGGGAAGTGAGGAGAGAGGACAGATTGAGGAGAGGGGAGACTGAGGAAAGGGGACAGACTGAGGAGAGGGGACCGACTGAGGAGAGGGGACACTGAGGAGAGGGGACAGATTGAGGAGAGGGGACACTGAGGAGAGGGTACAGACTGAGGAGAGGGGACACTGGGGAGAGGGGACAGACTGAGGAGAGGGGACAGACTGAGGAGAAGGGACACTGAGGAGAGGAGACACTGAAGAGAGGGGCCAGAGTGAGGAGAGGGGACAGACTGAGAAGAGGAGACACTGAGGAGAAGGGACACTGAGGAGAGGGGACAGACTGAGGAGAGAAGACACTGAGGAGAAGAGGCAGATTGTGTAGAGGGGACACTGACGAGAGGGGACACTGAAGAGAGGGGACAGACTGACAAGAGGGGACAATGAGGAGATGTGACAAACTGAGGAGAGGGGACAGACTGAGGAGAGGGGACACTGAGGAGAGGGGACACTGAGGAGAGGTGACAGACTGAGGAGAGGGGACACTGAGGAGAGGGGACAGCCTGAGTAGAGTGGACAGACTGAGTAGAGGGGACAATGAGAGGGGACACTGAGGAGAGGGGACAGACTGAGGAAAGGGTACAGACTGAGGAGAGGGGACACTGAGAGGGGACACTGAGGAGATGAGAAATACTGAGGAGAGTGGACACTGAGGAGAGGGAACCCTGAGAGGGGACACTGAGGAGAGGGGTCAAACTGAGGAGAGGGGACAGACTGAGGAAAGGGGACACTGAGGAGAGGGGATAGACTGAGGAGAGGGGACTCTGAGTAGAGGGGACAGACCTAGTAGAGGGGACTGATTGAGGAGAGGGGACACTGAGGAAAGGGGACACTGTGGAGAGGGTGCAGAGTGAGGAAAGGGGACAGACTGAGAAGAGGGGACACTGAGGATAAGGGACCGACTGAGGAGAGGGGACAGACTGAGGAGAGAGGACAGGCTGAGGAGAGAGGACCGGCTGAGGAAAGGGGAGACTTACGAGACGGGACAGACTGAGGAGAGGGGACACTGAGGAGAGGGGACACTGAGGAGAGGGGACAGACTGAGGAGAGGGGACACTAAGGAGAGGGGACACTGAGCAGAAGAGACACTGAGGAGAGGGGACACTGAGGAGAGGGGACACTGAGAAGAGGGGACAGACTGAGGAGTGGGTACATTGAGTAGAGGGGAAAGACTAAGGAGAAGGGACACTGATGAGAGGGGACAGTTTGAGGAAAGGGGACACTTAGTAGAGGTTACACTGAGGATAGGGAACACTGAGGAAAGGGGACACTGAGGAGAGGTGACAAAATGAGGAGAGGGAACAGTGAGGGGAGGGAACACTGAGGAGAGGGGAAAGACTGAGGACAAGGGACACTCAGGAGAGGGGACAGACTGAGGACAAGGGACACTCAGGAGAGGGGCAGACTGAGGACAGGGTATACTGAAGGGAGGGGACAGACTGAGGTGAGGGGACAGACTGATTAGAGGGTAAACTGAGCTGAGGGGACAGAACTAGGAGAGGGGACAGAACTAGGAGAGGGGACTGACTGAGGAGAGGCGACACTGAGGAGAGGAGACACTGATTACAGGGGCCAGAGTGAGGAAAGGGTACAGACTGAGTAGAGTGGACACTGAGGAGAAGGGACACTGAGGAGAGGGGATACTGAAGAGAGGGGCCAGAGTGAGGAGAGGGGACAGACTGAGAAGAGGAGACACTGAGGAGAAGGGACACTGAGGAGAGGGGACAGACTGAGGAGAGGGGACAGACTGAGGAGAGGGGACACTGAGGAAAGGGGACACGGAGGAGATGGGACAGACTGAGGAGAGGGGACACTGAGGACAGGGGACAGACTGAGTACAGGGGACACTGATGAGAGGGGACAGACTGGGGAGAGGGGACAGACTGAGGAGAAGGGACACTTAGGACAGGGCACAGATTGAGAACAGGGGACACTGAGGAGAGAGGACAGACTGAGGAGATTGGACACTGAGGAGTGAGTACATGGAGGAGAGGGGACACTGAGCAGAAGGTACACTGAGGAGACGGTACAGACTGAGCAGTGGGGACACTGAGAAGAGGGGACAGTCTGAAGAGAGGGGACACTGAGGAGAGGGGACACTGAGGAGAGGGGACAGACTGAGGAAAGGGTACACTGAGGAGAGGGGACACTGAGGAGAAGGGAAACTGAGGAGTGGGGATACTGAGGAGAGGCGACACTGAGGAGAAGGGACAGACCTAGTAGAGGGGACTGATTGAGGAGAGGGGACACTGAGGAAATGGGACACTGTGGAGAGGGTGCAGAGTGAGGAAAGGGGACAGACTGAGAAGAGGGGACACTGAGGATAAGGGACCAACTGAGGAGAGGGGACAGACTGAGGAGAGAGGACAGGCTGAGGAGAGAGGACCGGCTGAGGAAAGGGGAGACGGAGGAGATGGGACAGACTGAGGAGAGGGGACACTGAGGAGAGGGGACACTAAAGAGAGGGGACAGACTGAGGAGAGGGGACACTGAGGACAGGGCACAGATTGAGGACAGGGGACACTGAGGAGAGTGTACAGTCTGAGGACATTGGACACTGAGGAGAGGGTACACAGAGGAGAGGGGACACTGAGCAGAAGGGACACTAAAGAGATGTGAAAGACTCGAGCAGTGGGGACACTGAGAAGAGTTGACAGGCTTAAGTAAGGGGACACTGAGGAGAGGGGACACTGAGGAAAAGGGACACTGAGGAGAGGGGACACTGAGGAGAGGGGACGCAGAGGGGAGAGGACAGGCTGAAGAGAGGGGACACTGAAGAAAGGGGACACTGAGGAAAAGGGACACTGAGGAGAGGGGACAGATTGAGGAGAGGGGATACTGAGGAGAGGGGACAGACTGAGGACAGGGGACACTAAGGAGAGGGGACAGACTAAGAACAGGGGGCACTGAAGAGAGGGGATAGACTGATGAGAGGGGACACTGAGGAGAGGGGACACTGAGGAGAGGGGAAAGACTGAGGACAAGGGACACAGGAGATGGGACATACTGAGGACAGGGGACACTGAGGAGAGGGGACAGACTGAGGACAGGGGACACTGAAGAGAGGGGAAAGACTGATGAGAGGGGACACTGAGGAGAGGGGACACTGAGGAGAGGGGACAGACTGAGGAGAGGGGACACTAAGGAGAGGGGACACTGAGCAGAAGAGACACCGAGGAGAGGGGACACTGAGGAGAGGGGACACTGAGAAGAGGGGACAGACTGAGGAGTGGGTACATTGAGTAGAGGGGACAGACTAAGGAGAAGGGACACTGAGGAGAGGGGACAGTTTGAGGAAACGGGACACTTAGTAGAGGTTACACTGAGGATAGGGAACACTGAGGAGAGGGGACACTGAGGAGAGGTGACAAAATGAGGAGAGGGAACACTGAGGGGAGGGAACACTGAGGAGAGGGGAAAGACTGAGGACAAGGGACACTCAGGAGAGGGTAAAGACTGAGGACAAGGGACACTCAGGAGAGGGGCAGACTGAGGACAGGGTATACTGAAGGGAGGGGACAGACTGAGGTGAGGGGACAGACTGATTAGAGGGGAAACTGTGCTGAGGGGACAGAACTAGGAGAGGGGACAGAAATAGGAGAGGGGACTGACTGAGGAGAGGCGACACTGAGGAGAGGAGACACTGAGGACAGGGGCCAGAGTGAGGAGAGGGGACAGACTGAGAAGAGGAGACACTGAGGAGAAGGGACACTGAGGAGAGGGGACAGACTGAGGAGAGGGGACAGACTGAGGAGAGGGGACACTGAGGAAAGGGGACACGGAGGAGATGGGACAGACTGAGGAGAGGGGACACTGAGGACAGGGGACAGACTGAGTACAGCGGACATTGATGAGAGGGGACAGACTGGGGAGAGGGGACAGACTGAGGAGAGGGGACACTTAGGACAGGGCACAGATTGAGAACAGGGGACACTGAGGAGAGGGGACAGACTGAGGAGATTGGACACTGAGGAGTGAGTACACGGAGGAGAGGGGACACTGAGCAGAAGGTACACTGAGGAGACGGTACAGACTGAGCAGTGGGGACACTGAGAAGAGGGGACAGTCTGAAGAGAGGGGACACTGAGGAGAGGGGACACTGAGGAGAGGGGACAGACTGAGGAAAGGGTACACTGAGGAGAGGGGACACTGAGGAGAAGGGACACTGAGGAGTGGGGACACTGAGGAGAGGCGACACTGAGGAGAGGGGACAGACTGAAGAGAGGGGTCACTGAGGAGAGGGGAAAGACTGTGGACAAGGGACACTGAGGAGAGGGGAAATACAGAGGTCAGGGGACACTGAGGAGAGGGGACAGACTGAGGGCAGGGGAAAATGAAGAGAGGGGAAAGACTGATGAGAGGGGACACTGAGTAGAGGGGACACTGTGGAGAAGGGACAGACTGAGGAGAGGGGAAACTGAGGAGAGAGTAGACTGAGGAGAGGGGACACGGAGCAGTAGGTACACTGAGGACAGGGGACAAAATGAGGAGTGGGGACACTGAGGAGAGGGGACAGACAGAGGAGAAGGGACACTGAGGAGAGGGGACACTGGGGAGAGGGCACACTGAGGAGAAGGGACACTGAGGAGAGGGAACACTGAGGAGAGGGGATGCAGAGGAGAGAGGAGACTGAGGAGAAGTGACAGACTGAGGATAGGGAACACTGATGAGAGGGGACATAATGAGGACAGGGGACACTGAGGACAGGGGACACTGAGGAGAGGGGAAAGACTGCGGACAAGGGAAACTGAGGAGAGGGGACAGACTGAGAAGAGAAGACACTGAGGAGAAGGGACACTGAGGAGAGGGGACAGACTGAGGAGAGAAGACACTGAGGAGAAGAGGCAGATTGTGTAGAGGGGACACTGATGAGAGGGGACACTGAAGAGAGGGGACAGACTGACAAGAGGGGACAATGAGGAGATGTGACAGACTGAGGAGAGGGGACAGACTGAGGAGAGGGGACACTGAGGAGAGGGGACACTGAGGAGAGGTGACAGACTGAGGAGAGGGGACACTGAGGAGAGGGGACAGCCTGAGTAGAGTGGACAGACTGAGTAGAGGGGACAAGGAGAGGGGACACTGAGGAGAGGGGACAGACTGAGGAAAGGGTACAGACTGAGGAGAGGGGACACTGAGAGGGGACACTGAGGAGATGAGAAATACTGAGGAGAGTGGACACTGAGGAGAGGGAACCCTGAGAGGGGACACTGAGGAGAGGGGTCAAACTGAGGAGAGGGGACAGACTGAGGAAAGGGGACACTGAGGAGAGGGGATAGACTGAGGAGAGGGGACTCTGAGTAGAGGGGACAGACCTAGTAGAGGGGACTGATTGAGGAGAGGGGACACTGAGGAAAGGGGACACTGTGGAGAGGGTGCAGAGTGAGGAAAGGGGACAGACTGAGAAGAGGGGACACTGAGGATAAGGGACCGACTGAGGAGAGGGGACAGACTGAGGAGAGAGGACAGGCTGAGGAGAGAGGACCGGCTGAGGAAAGTGGAGACGGAGGAGACGGGACAGACTGAGGAGAGGGGACACTGAGGAGAGGGGACACTGAGGAGAGGGGACAGACTGAGGAGAGGGGACAGACTGAGGAGAGGGGACACTAAGGAGAGTGGACACTGAGCAGAAGAGACACTGAGGAGAGGGGACACTGAGGAGAGGGGACACTGAGAAGAGGGAACAGACTGAGGAGTGGGTACATTGAGTAGAGGGGAAAGACTAAGGAGAAGGGACACTGAGGAGAGGGGACAGTTTGAGGAAAGGGGACACTTAGTAGAGGTTACACTGAGGATAGGGAACACTGAGGAAAGGGGACACTGAGGAGAGGTGACAAAATGAGGAGAGGGAACACTGAGGGGAGGGAACACTGAGGAGAGGGGAAAGACTGAGGACAAGGGACACTCAGGAGAGGGGACAGACTGAGGACAAGGGACACTCAGGAGAGGGGCAGACTGAGGACAGGGTATACTGAAGGGAGGGGACAGACTGAGGTGAGGGGACAGACTGATTAGAGGGTAAACTGAGCTGAGGGGACAGAACTAGGAGAGGAGACTGACTGAGGAGAGGCGACACTGAGGAGAGGAGACACTGAGGACAGGGGCCAGAGTGAGGAAAGGGTACAGACTGAGTAGAGTGGACACTGAGGAGAAGGGACACTGAGGAGAGGGGACACTGAAGAGAGGGGTTCAGAGTGAGGAGAGGGGACAGACTGAGAAGAGGAGACACTGAGGAGAAGGGACACTGAGGAGAGGGGACAGACTGAGGAGAGGGGACAGACTGAGGAGAGGGGACACTGAGGAAAGGGGACACGGAGGAGATGGGACAGACTGAGGAGAGGGGACACTGAGGACAGGGGACAGACTGAGTACAGGGGACACTGATGAGAGGGGACAGACTGGGGAGAGGGGACAGACTGAGGAGAAGGGACACTTAGGACAGGGCACAGATTGAGAACAGGGGACACTGAGGAGAGAGGACAGACTGAGGAGATTGGACACTGAGGAGTGAGTACATGGAGGAGAGGGGACACTGAGCAGAAGGTACACTGAGGAGACGGTACAGACTGAGCAGTGGGGACACTGAGAAGAGGGGACAGTCTGAAGAGAGGGGACACTGAGGAGAGGGGACACTGAGGAGAGGGGACAGACTGAGGAAAGGGTACACTGAGGAGAGGGGACACTGAGGAGAAGGGAAACTGAGGAGTGGGGATACTAAGGAGAGGCGACACTGAGGAGAAGGGACAGACCTAGTAGAGGGGACTGATTGAGGAGAGGGGACACTGAGGAAATGGGACACTGTGGAGAGGGTGCAGAGTGAGGAAAGGGGACAGACTGAGAAGAGGGGACACTGAGGATAATTGACCAACTGAGGAGAGGGGACAGACTGAGGAGAGAGGACAGGCTGAGGAGAGAGGACCGGCTGAGGAAAGGGGAGACGGAGGAGATGGGACAGACTGAGGAGAGGGGACACTGAGGAGAGGGGACACTAAAGAGAGGGGACAGACTGAGGAGAGGGGACACTGAGGACAGGGCACAGATTGAGGACAGGGGACACTGAGGAGAGTGTACAGTCTGAGGAGATTGGACACTGAGGAGAGGGTACACAGAGGAGAGGGGACACTGAGCAGAAGGGAAACTAATGAGATGTGAAAGACTCGAGCAGTGGGGACACTGAGAAGAGTTGACAGGCTTAAGTAAGGGGACACTGAGGAGAGGGGACACTGAGGAAAAGGGACACTGAGGAGAGGGGACACTGAGGAGAGGGGACGCAGAGGGGAGAGGACAGGCTGAAGAGAGGGGACACTGAAGAAAGGGGACACTGAGGAAAAGGGACACTGAGGAGAGGGGACAGATTGAGGAGAGGGGATACTGAGGAGAGGGGACAGACTGAGGACAGGGGACACTAAGGAGAGGGGACAGACTAAGAACAGGGGGCACTGAAGAGAGGGGATAGACTGATGAGAGGGGACACTGAGGAGAGGGGACACTGAGGAGAGGGGAAAGACTGAGGACAAGGGACACATGAGATGGGACATACTGAGGACAGGGGACACTGAGGAGAGGGGACAGACTGAGGACAGGGGACACTGAAGAGAGGGGAAAGACTGATGAGAGGGGACACTGAGGAGAGAAGACACTGAGGAGAGGGGACAGACTGAGGAGAGGGGACACTAAGTAGAGGGGACACTGAGCAGAAGAGACACTGAGGAGAGGGGACACTGAGGAGAGGGGACACTGAGAAGAGGGGACAGACTGAGGAGTGGGTACATTGAGTAGAGGGGACAGACTAAGGAGAAGGGACACTGAGGAGAGGGGACAGTTTGAGGAAAGGGGACACTTTGGAGAGGTTACACTGAGGATAGGGAACACTGAGGAGAGGGGACACTGAGGAGAGGTGACAAAATGAGGAGAGGGAACACTGAGGGGAGGGAACACTGAGGAGAGGGGAAAGACTGAGGACAAGGGACACTCAGGAGAGGGTAAAGACTGAGGACAAGGGACACTCAGGAGAGGGGCAGACTGAGGACAGGGTATACTGAAGGGAGGGGACAGACTGAGGTGAGGGGACAGACTGATTAGAGGGGAAACTGTGCTGAGGGGACAGAACTAGGAGAGGGGACAGAACTAGGAGAGGGGACTGACTGAGGAGAGGCGACACTGAGGAGAGGAGACACTGAGGACAGGGGCCAGAGTGAGGAGAGGGGACAGACTGAGAAGAGGAGACACTGAGGAGAGGGGACAGACTGAGGGCAGGGGAAAATGAAGAGAGGGGAAAGACTGATGAGAGGGGACACTGAGTAGAGGGGACACTGTGGAGAAGGGACAGACTGAGGAGAGGGGAAACTGAGGAGAGAGTAGACTGAGGAGAGGGGACACGGAGCAGTAGGTACACTGAGGACAGGGGACAGACTGAGGAGTGGGGACACTGAGGAGAGGGAACAGACAGAGGAGAAGGGACACTGAGGAGTTGGGACACTGGGGAGAGAGGGAAACTTAGGAGACGGACAGACTGAGGAAAGGGGACACTGAGGAGAGGGCACACTGAGGAGAAGGGACACTGAGGAGAGGGAACACTGAGGAGAGGGGATGCAGAGGAGAGAGGAGACTGAGGAGAAGTGACAGACTGAGGATAGGGAACACTGATGAGAGGGGACATAATGAGGACAGGGGACACTGAGGACAGGGGACACTGAGGAGAGGGGAAAGACTGTGGACAAGGGACACTAAGGAAAGGGGACAGACTAAGCAGTGGGGACACTGAGAAGAGGAGACAAACTGAAGAGAGGGGACACTGAGGAGAGGGGACAGACTGAGGAAAGGGGACACTGAGGTGAGGGCACACTGAGGAGAAGGGACACTGAGGAGAGGGGACACTGAGGAGAGGGGACGCAGAGGAGAGAGGACACTGAGGAGAGGGGACAGACTGAGGATAGGGGACACTGAGGAGAGGGGACATAATGAGGAGAGGGGACACTGATGACAGAGGACACTGAGGAGAGGGGAAAGACTGCAGACAAGTAACACTGAGGAGAGGGGACAGACTGAGGACAGGTGACACCGAGGAGAGGGGACAGACTGAGGACAGGGGACACTAAAGAGAGGGGAAAGACTGATGAGAGGGTACACTGAGGCGAGGGGACACTGAGGAGAGGGGACAGACTGAGGAGAGGGGACACTGAGGAGAGGGGACACTGAGCAGTAGGGACAATGAGGAGAGGGGACAGACTGAGCAGTGGGGACACTTAGGAGAGGGGACAGACTGAGGAGAAGGGACACTGAGCAGAGGGGACACTGAAGAAAGGGGACACTCAAGAGAGGGGACACTGAGGAGAGGTGACATAATGAGGAGAGGGGACACTAAGGAAAGGGAACTCTGAGCAGAGGGTACAGACTGAGCAGTGGGGACACTGAGAAGAGGGGAAAGACTGAAGAGAGGGGACACTGAGGAGAGGGGACACTGAGGAGAGGGGACAGACTGAGAAAAGGGGACACTGAGGAGAGGGGACACTGAGGAGAAGGGACACTGAGGAGAGGGGACACTGAGGAGAGGTGACGCAGAGGAGAGAGGACACTGAGGAGAGGGTACAGACGGAAGAGAGGGGACACTGATTAGAGGGGAAAGACTGCGGACAAGGGACACTGAGGAGAGGGGACAGACAGAGGACAGGGGACACTGAGGAGGGGGGACAGACTGAGGGCAGGGGACATTGAAGAGAGGGGAAAGACTGATGAGAGGGTACACTGAGTAGAGGGGACACTGAGGAGAGGGGAAACTGAGCAGTAGGTACACTGAGGACAGGGGACAGACTGAGGAGTGGGGACACTAAGGATAGGGGACAGACTGAGGAGAAGGGACACTGAGGAGAGGGGACACTGGGGAGAGGAAAAACTTAGGAGAGGGGACAGACTGAGGAAAGGGGACACTGAGGAGAGGGCACACTGAGGAGAAGGGACACTGAGGAGAGGGGACACTGAGGAGAGGGGAGAGACTGAGGATAGGGGACACTGAGGAGAGGGGACAAAATGAGGAGAGGGGACACGGAGGACAGGGGACATTGAGGAGAGGGGAAAGACTTTTGGACAAGGGACACTGAGGAGAGGGGACAGACTAAGCATTGGGGACACTGAGAAGAGGGGACAGACTGAGGAGTGGGGACACTGAGGAGAGGGGACAGACTGAGGAGAAGGGACACTGAGGAGAGGGGACACTGGGGAGAGAGGGAAAGTTAGGAGAGGGGACAGACTGAGGAAAGGGGACACTGAAGAGAGGGCACACTGAGGAGAAGGGACACTGAGGAGAAGGGACACTGAGGTGAGGGGACACTGAGGAGAGGGGACGCAGAGGAGAGAGGACACTGAGGAGAGGGGACAGTCTGAGGATAGGGGACACTGAGGAGAGGGGTTATAATGAGGAGAGGGGACACTGAGGACAGTGGACACTGAGGAGAGGGGAAAGACTGTGGACAAGGGAAACTGAGGAAAGGGGACAGACTGAGGATAGGGGACACTGAGGAGAGTGGACAGATGGAGGACAGGGGACACTGAAGAGAGGGGAAAGACTGATGAGAGGGTACACTGAGGATAGGGGACACTGAGGAGAGGGGACAGACTGTGGAGAAGGGACACTGAGGAGAGGGGACACTGAGGAGAGGTGACATAATGAGGAGAGGGGACACTGAGGAGAGTGAACACTGAGGAGAGGGGAAAGACTGAGGATAGGGGACACTGAGGAGAGGGGACATAATGAGGAGAGGGGACACTGAGGACAGGGGACACTGAGGAGAGGGGAAAGACTGCGGACAAGGGACACTGAGGAGAGGGGACAGACTAAGCATTGGGGACACTGAGAAGAGGGGACAGACTGAGGAGTGGGGACACTGAAGAGAGGGGACAGACTGAGGAGAAGGGACACTGAGGAGAGGGGACACTGGGGAGAGAGGGAAACTTAGGAGAGGGGACAGACTGAGGAAAGGGGACACTGAGGAGAGGGCACACTGAGGAGAAGGGACACTGAGGAGAGGGGACATAATGAGGAGAGGGGACGCAGAGGAGAGAGGACACTGAGGAGAGGGGACAGTCTGAGGATAGGGGACACTGAGGAGAGGGGACATAATGAGGAGAGGGGACACTGAGGACAGGGGACACTGAGGAGAGGGGAAAGACTGTGGACAAGGGAAACTGAGGAAAGGGGACAGACTGAGGATAGGGGACACTGAGGAGAGGGGACATAATGAGGAGAGGGGACACTGAGGATAGCGGACACTGAGGAGAGGGGACAGACTGAGGAGAGGGGACACTGAGGAGAGGGGACACTGAGCAGAGGGAACACTGAAGAGAGGGGACACTGAGTAAAGGGCACACTGAGGAGAGGTGACATAATGAGGAGAGGGGACACTGAGGAGAGTGAACACTGAGGAGAGGGGAAAGACTGAGGACAGGGGACACTCAGGAGAGGGGACAGACTCAGGATAGGGGACACTGAAGAGAGGGGACAGACTGAGGAAAGGGGACACTTAGGAGATGGGACACTGAGGAGAGGGGACAGACTTAGGAGAGTAAACAGACTGAGGAAAGGGACACTGGGGAGAGGGGACACTTAGGAGTGGGGACAGCCTGAGGAGAGGGGACACTGAGGAGAGGGGACACACTGACTAGAGGGGACACTGAGGAGAGGGGACAGACTGAAGAGAGGGAACAGACTGAGGAGAGGGACACTGGGGAGAGGGGACACTTAGGAGAGGGGACAGACTTAGGAGAGGGGACACTGAGGTGAGGGGACACTGAGGAGAGGGGACGCAGAGGAGAGAGGACACTGAGGAGAGGGGACAGACTGAGGATAGGGGACACTAAGGAGAGGGGACAAAATGAGGAGAGGGGACACTGAGGACAGGGGACACTGAGGAGAGTGAAAAGACTGCGGATAAGGGAAACTGAGGAGAGGGGACAGACTTTGCAGTGGGGACACTGAGTAGAGGGGACAGACTGAGGAAAGCGGACTCTGAGGAGAGGGTACACTGAGGAGAAGGGACACTGAGGAGAGAAGACACTGAGGAGAGGGGATGCACAGGAGAGAGGACACTGAGGAGAGGGGACAGACTGAGGATAGGGGACAGACTGAGGAGAGGGGACATAATGAGGAGAGGAGAAAGAGTGAGGACAGGGGACACTGAGGAGAGGGGAATGACTCCGTACAACTGACACTGAGGAGAGGGGACAGACTGAGGACAGGGGAAAATGAGGAGAAGGGACAGACTGAGGACAGGGGACACTGAAGAGAAGGGAAAGACTGTTGAGAGGGTACACTGAGGAGAGTGAACACTGAGGAGAGGGGAAAGACTGAGGACAGGGGACACTCAGGAGAGGGGACAGACTCAGGACAGGGGACACTGAAGAGAGGGGACAGACTGAGGAGAGGGGACACTTAGGAGATGGGACACTGAGGAGAGGGGACAGACTTAGGAGAGTAAACAGACTGAGGAAAGGGACACTGGGGAGAGGGGACACTTAGGAGTGGGGACAGCCTGAGGAGAGGGGACACTGAGGAGAGGGGACACACTGACTAGAGGGGACACTGAGGAGAGGGGACAGACTAAAGAGAGGGAACAGACTGAGGAGAGGGACACTGGGGAGAGGGGACACTTAGGAGAGGGGACAGACTTAGGAGAGGGGACACTGAGGTGAGGGGACACTGAGGAGAGGGGACGCAGAGGAGAGAGGACACTGAGGAGAGGGGACAGACTGAGGATAGGGGACACTAAGGAGAGGGGACATAATGAGGAGAGGGGACACTGAGGACAGGGGACACTGAGGAGAGTGAAAAGACTGCGGATAAGGGAAACTGAGGAGAGGGGACAGACTTTGCAGTGGGGACACTGAGTAGAGGGGACAGACTGAGGAAAGCGGACTCTGAGGAGAGGGTACACTGAGGAGAAGGGACACTGAGGAGAGAAGACACCAAGGAGAGGGGATGCACAGGAGAGAGGACACTGAGGAGAGGGGACAGACTGAGGATAGGGGACAGACTGAGGAGAGGGGACATAATGAGGAGAGGAGAAAGAGTGAGGACAGGGGACACTGAGGAGAGGGGAAAGACTCCGTACAACTGACACTGAGGAGAGGGGACAGACTGAGGACAGGGGAAAATAAGTAGAAGGGACAGACTGAGGACAGGGGACACTGAAGAGATGGGAAAGACTGTTGAGAGGGTACACTGAGGAGAGGGGACACTGAGGAGAGGGGACAGACTGAGGAGAAGGGACACTGAGGAGAGGGACACTGAGCAGTAGGGACACTGAGGACAGGGGACAGACTGAGCAGTGGGGACACTGAGGAGAGGGGACAGACAGTGGAGAAGTGACACTGAGGAGAGGAGACACTGAGAAGAGGGGAAAGACTGAGAACAGGGGACACTCAGGAGAGGGGACAGACTCAGGACAGGGGACACTGAAGAGAGGGGACAGACTGAGGAGAGGTGACACTTAGGAGATGGGACACTGAGGAGATGGGACAGACTTAGGAGAGTAAACAGACTGAGGAAAGGGACACTGGGGAGAGGGGACACTTAGGAGTGCGGACAGCCTGAGGAGAGGAGACACTGAGGAGAGGGGACACACTGACTAGAGGGGACACTGAGGAGAGGGGACACACTGAGGAGAGGGGACAACGAGGAGAGGGGACAGACTGAGGAGAGGGGTCACTGAGGAGAGGGGACAGACTGAGGAGAGGGAACAGACTGAGCATAGGGAACAGACTGAGGAGAGGGACACTGGGAAGAGGGGACACTTAAGAGTGGGGACAGAGTGAGGAGAGGGGACACTGAGGAGAGGGGACACACTGAGGAGAGGGGACACTGAGGAGAGGGGACAGACTGAGGAGAGGGGACAGATTGAGGAGAGGGGACACTTATTAGATGGGACCAACTGAGTAGTGGTGACACTGTGGAGAGGACATAATGAGTGGAGGGGACACTGAGGAGAGGGAACACTGAAGAGATAGGAAAGACTGAGGACAGGGGACACTGAGGAGAGGGGGCAGACTGAGGATAGGGGACACTGAGGAGAGGGAAAAGACACTGCGGACAAGGGAAACTGAGGAGAGGGGACAGACGTTGCAGTTGGGACTCTGAGAAGAGGGGACAGACTGAGGAGAGGGGACACTGAGGAGACGGGACACTGAGGAGAGGGTAAAGACTTAGGAGAGGGAACAATCTGAGGAGAGGGACACCGGGGAGAGGGGGCACTTAGGAGAGGGGACAGAAAGAGGAGAGGGGACACTGAGGAGAGGGGACACACTGAGGAGAGGGGACACCGAGGAGAGGGGACAGACTGAGGAGAGGGGACAGAAAGAGGAGAGGGGACACTGAGGAGAGGGGACACACTGAGGAGAGGGGACACCGAGGAGAGGGGACAGACTGAGGAGAGGGGTCACTTAAGAGTGGGGACAGAGTGAGGAGAGGGGATACTGAGGAGAGGGGACACACTGAGGAGAGGGGACACTGAGGAGAGGGGACAGACTGAGGAAAGGGTACACTGAGGAGAGGGGAAACTGAGGAGAAGGGTCACTGAGGAGCGGGGACACTGAGGAGAGGCGACACTGAGGAGAGGGGACAGACTGAAGAGAGGGGTCACTGAGGAGAGGGGAAAGACTGCGGACAAGGGACACTGAGGAGAGGGGAAAGACAGAGGTCAGGGGACACTGAGGAGAGGGGACAGACTGAGGGCAGGGGACACTGAGGAGAGGGGACAGACAGAGGAAAAGGGAAACTGAGTAGAGGGGACACTGGGGAGAGAGGGAAAATTAGGAGAGGGGACAGACTGAGGAAAGGGGACACTGAAGAGAGGGCACACTGAGGAGAAGGGACACTGAAGAGAGGGTACACTGAGGAGAGAGATGCAGAGGAGAGAGGACACTGAGGAGAAGTGACAGACTGAGGATAGGGAACACTGATGAGAGGGGACGTAATGAGGAGAGGGGACACTAAGGACAGTGGATGCTGAGGAGAGGGGAAAGACTGTGGACAAGGGACACTAAGGAGAGGGGACAGACTAAGCCGTGGGGACACTGAGAAGAGGAGACAAACTGAAGAGAGGGGCACTGAGGAGAGGGGACAGACTGAGGAAAGGGGACACTGAGGTGAGGGGACACTGAGGAGAAGGGACACTGAGGAGAGGGGACACTGAGGAGACGGGACACTGAGGAGAGGGTAAAGACTTAGGAGAGGGAACAATCTGAGGAGAGGGACACCGGGGAGAGGGGGCACTTAGGAGAGGGGACATAAAGAGGAGAGGGGACACTGAGGAGAGGGGACACACTGAGGAGAGGGGACACCGAGGAGAGGGGACAGACTGAGGAGAGGGGACAGAAAGAGGAGAGGGGACACTGAGGAGAGGGGACACACTGAGGAGAGGGGACACCGAGGAGAGGGGACAGACTGAGGAGAGGGGTCACTTAAGAGTGGGGACAGAGTGAGGAGAGGGGATACTGAGGAGAGGGGACACACTGAGGAGAGGGGACACTGAGGAGAGGGGACACTGAGGAGAGGGGACAGACTGAGGAAAGGGTACACTGAGGAGAGGGGACACTGAGGAGAGGCGACACTGAGGAGAGGGGACAGACTGAAGAGAGGGGTCACTGAGGAGAGGGGAAAGACTGCGGACAAGGGACACTGAGGAGAGGGGAAAGACAGAGGTCAGGGGACACTGAGGAGAGGGGACAGACTGAGGGCAGGGGACACTGAGGAGAGGGGACAGACAGAGGAAAAGGGAAACTGAGTAGAGGGGACACTGGGGAGAGAGGGAAAATTAGGAGAGGGGACAGACTGAGGAAAGGGGACACTGAGGAGAGGGCACACTGAGGAGAAGGGACACTGAAGAGAGGGTACACTGAGGAGAGGGATGCAGAGGAGAGAGGACACTGAGGAGAAGTGACAGACTGAGGATAGGGAACACTGATGAGAGGGGACGTAATGAGGAGAGGGGACACTAAGGACAGTGGATGCTGAGGAGAGGGGAAAGACTGTGGACAAGGGACACTAAGGAGAGGGGACAGACTAAGCAGTGGGGACACTGAGAAGAGGAGACAAACTGAAGAGAGGGGCACTGAGGAGAGGGGACAGACTGAGGAAAGGGGACACTGAGGTGAGGGGACACTGAGGAGAAGGGACACTGAGGAGAGGGGACACTGAGGAGAGGGGACACTGAGGAGAGGGTAAAGACTTAGGAGAGGGAACAATCTGAGGAGAGGGACACCGGGGAGAGGGGGCACTTAGGAGAGGGGACAGAAAGAGGAGAGGGGACACTGAGGAGAGGGGACACACTGAGGAGAGGGGACACCGAGGAGAGGGGACAGACTGAGGAGAGGGGACAGAAAGAGGAGAGGGGACACTGAGGAGAGGGGACACACTGAGGAGAGGGGACACCGAGGAGAGGGGACAGAGTGAGGAGAGGGGTCACTTAAGAGTGGGGACAGAGTGAGGAGAGGGGATACTGAGGAGAGGGGACACACTGAGAAGAGGGGACACTGAGGAGAGGGGACACTGAGGAGAGGGGACAGACTGAGGAAAGGGTACACTGAGGAGAGGGGAAACTGAGGAGAAGGGTCACTGAGGAGTGGGGACACTGAGGAGAGGCGACACTGAGGAGAGGGGACAGACTGAAGAGAGGGGTCACTGAGGAGAGGGGAAAGACTGCGGACAAGGGACACTGAGGAGAGGGGAAAGACAGAGGTCAGGGGACACTGAGGAGAGGGGACAGACTGAGGGCAGGGGACACTGAGGAGAGGGGACAGACAGAGGAAAAGGGAAACTGAGTAGAGGGGACACTGGGGAGAGAGGGAAAATTAGGAGAGGGGACAGACTGAGGAAAGGGGACACTGAGTAAAGGGCACACTGAGGAGAAGGGACACTGAAGAGAGGGTACACTGAGGAGAGGGATGCAGAGGAGAGAGGACACTGAGGAGAAGTGACAGACTGAGGATAGGGAACACTGATGAGAGGGGACGTAATGAGGAGAGGGGACACTAAGGACAGTGGATGCTGAGGAGAGGGGAAAGACGGTGGACAAGGGACACTAAGGAGAGGGGACAGACTAAGCAGTGGGGACACTGAGAAGAGGAGACAAACTGAAGAGAGGGGCACTGAGGAGAGGGGACAGACTGAGGAAAGGGGACACTGAGGTGAGGGGACACTGAGGAGAAGGGACACTGAGGAGAGGGGACACTGAGGAGAGGGGACGGAGAGGAGAGAGGACAATGAGGAGAGTGGACAGACTGAGGATAGGGGACACTGAGGAGAAGGGACATAATGAGGAGAGGGGACACTGATGACAGGGGACACTGAGGAGAGGGGAAAGATTGCAGACAAGGGACACTGAGGAGAGGGGACAGACTGAGGAAAGGTGACACTGAGGAGAGGGGACAGACTGAGGACAGGGGACACTAAAGAGAGGGGAAAGACTGATGAGAGGGTACACTGAGGAGAGGGGACACTGAGGAGAGGGGACAGACTGAGGAGAAGGGACACTAAGGAGAGGGGACACTGAGCAGAGGGGACACTGAAGAAAGGGGACACTGAAGAGAGGGGACACTGAGGAGAGGTGACATAATGAGGAGAGGGGACATTAAGGAAAGGGAACTCTGAGGAGAGGGTACAGACTGAGCAGTGGGGACACTGAGAAGAGGGGAAAGACTGAAGAGAGGGGACACTGAGGAGAGGGGACACTGAGGAGAGGGGACAGACTGAGGAAAGGGGAGACTGAGGAGAGGGGACACTGAGGAGAAGGGACACTGAGGAGAGGGGACACTGAGGAGAGGTGACGCAAAGGAGAGAGGACACTGAGGAGAGGGTACAGACTGAAGAGAGGGGACACTGATTAGAGGGGAAAGACTGAGGAAAGGGAACACGTAGGAGATGGAACACTGAATAGAGGGGACACTGAGGAGAGGGGACACTGAGGAGAGGTGACATAATGAGTGGAGGGGACACTGAGGAGAGGGAACACTGAAGAGATAGGAAAGACTGAGGACAGGGGACACTGAGGAGAGGGGGCAGACTGAGGATAGGGGACACTGAAGAGAGGGAAAAGACACTGCGGACAAGGGAAACTGAGGAGAGGGGACAGACGTTGCAGTGGGGACTCTGAGAAGAGGGGACAGACTGAGGAGAGGGGACACTGAGGAGACGGGACACTGAGGAGAGGGTAAAGACTTAGGAGAGGGAACAATCTGAGGAGAGGGACACCGGGGAGAGGGGGCACTTAGGAGAGGGGACAGAAAGAGGAGAGGGGACACTGAGGAGAGGGGACACACTGAGGAGAGGGGACACAGAGGAGAGGAGACAGACTGAGGAGAGGGGACAGAAAGAGGAGAGGGGACACTGAGGAGAGGGGACACACTGAGGAGAGGGGACACCGAGGAGAGGGGACAGACTGAGGAGAGGGGTCACTTAAGAGTGGGGACAGAGTGAGGAGAGGGGATACTGAGGAGAGGGGACACACTGAGGAGAGGGGACACTGAGGAGAGGGGACACTGAGGAGAGGGGACAGACTGAGGAAAGGGTACACTGAGGAGAGGGGAAACTGAGGAGAAGGGTCACTGAGGAGTGGGGACACTGAGGAGAGGCGACACTGAGGAGAGGGGACAGACTGAAGAGAGGGGTCACTGAGGAGAGGGGAAAGACTGCGGACAAGGGACACTGAGGAGAGGGGAAAGACAGAGGTCAGGGGACACTGAGGAGAGGGGACAGACTGAGGGCAGGGGACACTGAGGAGAGGGGACAGACAGAGGAAAAGGGAAACTGAGTAGAGGGGACACTGGGGAGAGAGGGAAAAATTAGGAGAGGGGACAGACTGAGGAAAGGGGACACTGAGGAGAGGGCACACTGAGGAGAAGGGACACTGAAGAGAGGGTACACTGAGGAGAGGGATGCAGAGGAGAGAGGACACTGAGGAGAAGTGACAGACTGAGGATAGGGAACACTGATGAGAGGGGACGTAATGAGGAGAGGGGACACTAAGGACAGTGGATGCTGAGGAGAGGGGAAAGACTGTGGACAAGGGACACTAAGGAGAGGGGACAGACTAAGCAGTGGGGACACTGAGAAGAGGAGACAAACTGAAGAGAGGGGCACTGAGGAGAGGGGACAGACTGAGGAAAGGGGACACTGAGGTGAGGGGACACTGAGGAGAAGGGACACTGAGGAGAGGGGACACTGAGGAGACGGGACACTGAGGAGAGGGTAAAGACTTAGGAGAGGGAACAATCTGAGGAGAGGGACACCGGGGAGAGGGGGCACTTAGGAGAGGGGACAGAAAGAGGAGAGGGGACACTGAGGAGAGGGGACACACTGAGGAGAGGGGACACCGAGGAGAGGGGACAGACTGAGGAGAGGGGACAGAAAGAGGAGAGGGGACACTGAGGAGAGGGGACACACTGAGGAGAGAGGACACCGAGGAGAGGGGACAGACTGAGGAGAGGGGTCACTAAGGAGTGGGGACAGAGTGAGGAGAGGGGATACTGAGGAGAGGGGACACACTGAGGAGAGGGGACACTGAGGAGAGGGGACACTGAGGAGAGGGGACAGACTGAGGAAAGGGTACACTGAGGAGAGGGGAAACTGAGGAGAAGGGTCACTGAGGAGTGGGGACACTGAGGAGAGGCGACACTGAGGAGAGGGGACAGACTGAAGAGAGGGGTCACTGAGGAGAGGGGAAAGACTGCGGACAAGGGACACTGAGGAGAGGGGAAAGACAGAGGTCAGGGGACACTGAGGAGAGGGGACAGACTGAGGGCAGGGGACACTGAGGAGAGGGGACAGACAGAGGAAAAGGGAAACTGAGTAGAGGGGACACTGGGGAGAGAGGGAAAATTAGGAGAGGGGACAGACTGAGGAAAGGGGACACTGAGGAGAGGGCACACTGAGGAGAAGGGACACTGAAGAGAGGGTACACTGAGGAGAGGGATGCAGAGGAGAGAGGACACTGAGGAGAAGTGACAGACTGAGGATAGGGAACACTGATGAGAGGGGACGTAATGAGGAGAGGGGACACTAAGGACAGTGGATGCTGAGGAGAGGGGAAAGACTGTGGACAAGGGACACTAAGGAGAGGGGACAGACTAAGCAGTGGGGACACTGAGAAGAGGAGACAAACTGAAGAGAGGGGCACTGAGGAGAGGGGACAGACTGAGGAAAGGGGACACTGAGGTGAGGGGACACTGAGGAGAAGGGACACTGAGGAGAGGGGACACTGAGGAGAGGGGACGGAGAGGAGAGAGGACAATGAGGAGAGTGGACAGACTGAGGATAGGGGACACTGAGGAGAAGGGACATAATGAGGAGAGGGGACACTGATGACAGGGGACACTGAGGAGAGGGGAAAGACTGCAGACAAGGGACACTGAGGAGAGGGGACAGACTGAGGAAAGGTGACACTGAGGAGAGGGGACAGACTGAGGACAGGGGACACTAAAGAGAGGGGAAAGACTGATGAGAGGGTACACTGAGGAGAGGGGACACTGAGGAGAGGGGACAGACTGAGGAGAAGGGACACTAAGGAGAGGGGACACTGAGCAGAGGGGACACTGAAGAAAGGGGACACTGAAGAGAGGGGACACTGAGGAGAGGTGACATAATGAGGAGAGGGGAAATTAAGGAAAGGGAACTCTGAGGAGAGGGTACAGACTGAGCAGTGGGGACACTGAGAAGAGGGGAAAGACTGAAGAGAGGGGACACTGAGGAGAGGGGACACTGAGGAGAGGGGACAGACTGAGGAAAGGGGAGACTGAGGAGAGGGGACACTGAGGAGAGGTGACGCAAAGGAGAGAGGACACTGAGGAGAGGGTACAGACTGAAGAGAGGGGACACTGATTAGAGGGGAAAGACTGAGGAAAGGGAACACGTAGGAGATGGAACACTGAATAGAGGGGAAACTGAGGAGAGGGGACACTGAGGAGAGGTGACATAATGAGTGGAGGGGACACTGAGGAGAGGGAACACTGAAGAGATAGGAAAGACTGAGGACAGGGGACACTGAGGAGAGGGGGCAGACTGAGGATAGGGGACACTGAAGAGAGGGAAAAGACACTGCGGACAAGGGAAACTGAGGAGAGGGGACAGACTTTGCAGTGGGGACTCTGAGAAGAGGGGACAGACTGAGGAGAGTGGACACTGAGGAGACGGGACACTGAGGAGAGGGTAAAGACTTAGGAGAGGGAACAATCTGAGGAGAGGGACACCGGGGAGAGGGGGCACTTAGGAGAGGGGACAGAAAGAGGAGAGGGGACACTGAGGAGAGGGGACACACTGAGGAGAGGGGACACCGAGGAGAGGGGACAGACTGAGGAAAGGGGAGACTGAGGAGAGGGGACACTGAGGAGAAGGGACACTGAGGAGAGGGGACACTGAGGAGAGGTGACGCAAAGGAGAGAGGACACTGAGGAGAGGGTACAGACTGAAGAGAGGGGACACTGATTAGAGGGGAAAGACTGAGGAAAGGGAACACGTAGGAGATGGAACACTGAATAGAGG
This sequence comes from Discoglossus pictus, assembly GCA_027410445.1. Classification (NCBI taxonomy): domain Eukaryota; kingdom Metazoa; phylum Chordata; class Amphibia; order Anura; family Alytidae; genus Discoglossus; species Discoglossus pictus. The sequence goes on from JAPZIH010000737.1 coordinate 157,152, forward strand.
GGACACTGAGGAGAGGGGACACTGAGGAGAGGTGACATAATGAGTGGAGGGGACACTGAGGAGAGGGAACACTGAAGAGATAGGAAAGACTGAGGACAGGGGACACTGAGGAGAGGGGACGGAGAGGAGAGAGGACAATGAGGAGAGTGGACAGACTGAGGATAGGGGACACTGAGGAGAAGGGACATAATGAGGAGAGGGGACACTGATGACAGGGGACACTGAGGAGAGGGGAAAGACTGCAGACAAGGGACACTGAGGAGAGGGGACAGACTGAAGAAAGGTGACACTGAGGAGAGGGGACAGACTGAGGACAGGGGACACTAAAGAGAAGGGAAAGACTGATGAGAGGGTACACTGAGGAGAGGGGACACTGAGGAGAGGGGACAGACTGAGGAGAAGGGACACTAAGGAGAGGGGACACTGAGCAGAGGGGACACTGAAGAAAGGGGACACTGAAGAGAGGGGACACTGAGGAGAGGTGACATAATGAGGAGAGGGGACATTAAGGAAAGGGAACTCTGAGGAGAGGGTACAGACTGAGCAGTGGGGACACTGAGAAGAGGGGAAAGACTGAAGAGAGGGGACACTGAGGAGAGGGGACACTGAGGAGAGGGGACAGACTGAGGAAAGGGGAGACTTAGGAGAGGGGACACTGAGGAGAAGGGACACTGAGGAGAGGGGACACTGAGGAGAGGTGACGCAAAGGAGAGAGGACACTGAGGAGAGGGTACAGACTGAAGAGAGGGGACACTGATTAGAGGGGAAAGACTGAGGAAAGGGAACACGTAGGAGATGGAACACTGAATAGAGGGGACACTGAGGAGAGGGGACACTGAGGAGAGGTGACATAATGAGTGGAGGGGACACTGAGGAGAGGGAACACTGAAGAGATAGGAAAGACTGAGGACAGGGGACACTGAGGAGAGGGGGCAGACTGAGGATAGGGGACACTGAAGAGAGGGAAAAGACACTGCGGACAAGGGAAACTGAGGAGAGGGGACAGACTTTGCAGTGGGGACTCTGAGAAGAGGGGACAGACTGAGGAGAGGGGACACTGAGGAGACGGGACACTGAGGAGAGGGTAAAGACTTAGGAGAGGGAACAATCTGAGGAGAGGGACACCGGGGAGAGGGGGCACTTAGGAGAGGGGACAGAAAGAGGAGAGGGGACACTGAGGAGAGGGGACACACTGAGGAGAGGGGACACCGAGGAGAGGGGACAGACTGAGGAGAGGGGACAGAAAGAGGAGAGGGGACACTGAGGAGAGGGGACACACTGAGGAGAGGGGACACCGAGGAGAGGGGACAGACTGAGGAGAGGGGACAGAAAGAGGAGAGGGGACACTGAGGAGAGGGGACACACTGAGGAGAGGGGACACCGAGGAGAGGGGACAGACTGAGGAGAGGGGTCACTTAAGAGTGGGGACAGAGTGAGGAGAGGGGATAG
>JAPZIH010000737.1:241439-298317 GCA_027410445.1 Discoglossus pictus
GCCAAGGGTTGTCTAGCTCTTGCCAGTTCAAGTTCGTGCCCCCTCCTATTTTGTATCTCCGTTCTCGCTTCCCGGAACAGCTGATCTATTAGCTCCACGGATGTTGCTGGGTACATGGATAATCTCCGCTGAACCAGGTTTGTAATTTCCTCCTCCTCGCTGACAGGGGTAGGTTGGTCCACGACCTCCATGGATCGATCCATCTCGTCCAGCTCCAGTAGGTCAGCTATCAGCTCTCTCCGTGGTCGGTTGTTGGCACTCCTTCCTCTGGTTTCCAAGAGATCCTTTAGTGTGGGTCTTTTCAGTTTAGCGTACTGGGATTCCATTCAGCACTTGCGTTGGGGATGAAAAGGACCATCCCACCACTGCCACCAATGTAACGGCTACCCCGGTAGTGAGAGGGTACCAGCCGTTGGAGACGTCCTTTTCTTAAGCAAGGTGCTGTGCAGTAATGAAATGCTTATTCCCCTCCACGATATCCCATTGTATAATCCAGGAGTGCTGTAAAATGCGGCAGAGTAACGGTACCATAAATCCCCCCCAAAGAACGAGACAATGCTACGTTTTTTTTGAAGGGTCAAGTAGAACTATATTTTAATGACAGGGAATCTCCTTTTATGCAATGTTGCCCTCTGAAGGGCTACACCCACATAATTATCACAACAGCCAATTATCTGCATGGTTCAACCCCCACGTCTCCTCCCCTCAGATAACAGGTAACACAATTAAAACAGACACAATTTTAACCACATTCTGGATGTACCCCAAATACAGGGGGTACACCTTTAAGTCCCGCACCATTCAATATCTCTCACCCAGGGGAACAACATATACAAAAATGGCATGAATCAGACCAGGGGTTCAAAAGTTAGTAAAAGTATGTTTTTACACATAACACACAGACATTGCACATATCCCCCACACAATACACATATAGGACAATAGGTGAGTCACACCTCCCTGGCAACTTGGATACAATCAGACCTTAATTAGATCATTCTTTGTTCTTATCAGAGAATGAAAACACTTTGGAAAATGCAAGGATCCTTTACAACTTTCTTATCTCTTGAATCTCTGTAACAGGATTATCTATTAGCCTAGGTCTGCAAAAGTCTGGCTAATATTCTGAGCCAATATATTCTGTAGAACATCAACCAATATATATATATAGTAGGATCATATTTTAACCATAATAATCATAAAACAGTTTAAAACAGTGATGGGTTCCGCTACAAGGGGAAAGACTGCGTACAACTGACACTGAGGAGAGGGGACAGACCGAGGACAGGGGACACTGAAGAGAAGGGAAAGACTGATGAGAGGGTACACTGAGGAGAGGGGACAGACTGAGGAGAGGGGACACTGAGGAGAGGGACACTGAGCAGTAGGGACACTGAGGACAGGGGACATACTGAGTAGTGGGGACACTGAGGAGAGGGGACAGACAGAGGAGAAGGGACACTGAGGAAAGGGGACACGGAGGAGAGGGGAAAGACTGAGGACAGGGGACACTCAGGAGAGGGGACAGACTCAGGACAGGGGACACTGGAGAGAGGGACAGACTGAGGAGAGGGGACACTTAGGAGATGGGACACTGAGGAGAGGGGACAGACTTAGGAGAGTAAACAGACTGAGGAAAGGGACACTGGGGAGAGGGGACACTTAGGAGTGGGGACAGCCTGAGGAGAGGGGACACTGAGGAGAGGGGACACACTGACTAGAGGGGACACTGAGGAGAGGGGACAGACTGAAGAGAGGGCACACTGAGGAGAGGGGACAGACTGAGGAGAGGGAACAGACTGAGGAGAGGGACACTGAGGAGAGGGGACACTTAGGAGAGGGGATAGACTTAGGAGAGGGGACACTGAGGTGAGGGGACACTGAGCAGAGGGGACGCAGAGGAGAGAGGACACTGAGGAGAGGGGACAGACTGAGGATAGGGGACATTGAGGAGAGGGGACATAATGAGGAGAGGGGACACTGAGGACAGGGGACACTGAGGAGAGTGAAAAGACTGCGGACAAGGGAAACTGAGGAGAGGGGACAGACTTTGCAGTGGGGACACTGAGAAGAGGAGACAGACTGAGGAAAGGGTACACTGAGGAGAAGGGACACTGATGAGAAGGGACACTGAGGAGAGGGGACGCACAGGAGAGAGGAAACTGAGGAGAGGGGACAGCCTGAGGATAGGGGACAGACTGAGGAGAGGGGACATAATGAGGAGAGGGGAAATAGTGAGGACAGGGGACACTGAGGAGAGGGGAAAGACTGCGGACAAGGGACACTGAGGAGAGGGGACAGACTGAGGACAGGAGAAACTGAGGAGAGGGGACAGACTGAGGACAGGGGACACTGAAGAGTGGGGAAAGACTGATGAGAGGGTACACTGAGGAGAGGGGACACTGAGGAGAGGGGACAGACTGAGGAGAGGGGACACTAAGGAGAGGGTCACTGAGCAGTAGGGACACTGAGAACAGGGGACAGACTGAGCAGTGGGGACACTGAGGAGAGGGGACAGACAGAGGAGAAGGGACACTGAGGAGAGGGGGACACTGAGGAGAGGGGAAAGACTGAGGAAAGGGAACACGTAGGAGAGGGAACACTGAGGAGAGGGGACACTGAGGAGAGGTGACATAATGTGTAGAAGGGACACTGAGGAGAGAGAACACTGAAGAGATAGGAAAGACTGAGGACAGGGGACACTGAGGAGAGGGGGCAGACTGAGGATAGGGGACACTGAAGAGAGGGGAAAGACACTGCGGACAAGGGAAACTGAGGAGATTGGACAGACTTTGCAGTGGGGACTCTGAGAAGAGGGGACAGACTGAGGAGAGGGGACACTAAGGAGACAGGAGACTGAGGAGAGGGGACAGACTTAGGAGAGGGAACAGACTGAGGAGAGGGACACAGAGGAGAGGGGACACTAAGGAAAGGGGACAGACTAAGGAGAGGGTACACTGAGGAGAAGGGACAGACTGAGGAGAGGGGAAACTGAGGAGAGGGGACACTGAGGAGAGTTGACAGAATGAGGAGGAGGAACACTGAGGAGAGGTGAAAAACTGAGGTCAGGGGACACTGAGGAGAGGGGAAAGACTGAGGACAGGGGACACTGAGAAGACGGGACAGACTGAGGAGAGGGAACAGACTGAGGAGAGGGACACTGGGGAGAGGGGACACTGAGGAGAGGGGACGCAGAGGAGAGAGGACACTGAGGAGAGGGGACAGACTGAGGATAGGGGACACTGAGAAGAGGGGACATAATGAAGAGAGGGGACACTGAGGACATTGGACACTGAGGAGAGTGAAAAGACTGCGGACAAGGGAAACTGAGGAGAGGGGACAGACTTTGCAGTGGGGACACTGAGAAGAGGGGACAGACTGAGGAAAGGGGACTCTGACGAGAGGGGACACTGCGGAGAAGGGACACTGAGGAGAGGGGACACTGAGGAGAGGGGACGCACAGGAGAGAGGACACTGAGGAGAGGGGACAGACTGAGGATAGGGGACAGACTGAGGAGAGGGGACATAATGAGGAGAGGGGAAAGAGTGAGGACAGGGGACACTGAGGAGAGGGGAAAGACTGCGGACAAGGGACACTGAGGAGAGGGGACAGACTGAGCAGTGGGGACACTGAGGAGAGGGGACAGACAGAGGAGAAGGGACACTAAGGAGAGGGGACACTGAGGAGAGGGGAAAGACTGAGAAAAGGGAACACGTAGGAGAGGGAACACTGAATAGAGGGGACACTGAGGAGAGGGGACACTGAGGAGAGGTGACATAATGAGTAGAGGGGACACTGAGGAGAGGGAACACTGAAAAGATAGGAAAGACTGAGGACAGGGGACACTGAGGAGAGGGGGCAGACTGAGGATAGGGGACACTGAAGAGAGGGGAAAGACACTGCGGACAAGGGAACAGACTGAGGAGAGGGACAGACTTTGCAGTGGGGACTCTGAGAAGAGGGGACAGACTGAGGAGAGGGGACACTAAGGAGACGGGAGACTGAGGAGAGGGACACTGGGAAGAGGGGACACTTAAGAGTGGGGACAGAGTGAGGAGAGGGGATACTGAGGAGAGGGGACACACTGAGGAGAGGGGACACTGAGGAGAGGGGACAGACTGAGGAGAGGGGACAGATTGAGGAGAGGGGACACTTATGAGATGGGACCAACTGAGTAGTGGTGACACTGTGGAGAGGAGACATTGAGGAAAGGGGACAAACTGTGGAGAGAGGACACTGAGGAGAGGGGACAGACTGAGTAGAGGGGACACTGAGGAGAGGGGACACTAAGGAAAGGGGAAAGACTAAGGATAGGGTACACTGAGGAGAAGGGACAGACTGAGGAGAGGGGAAACTGAGGAGAGGGGACACTGAGGAGAGTTGACAGAATGAGGAGGAGGAACACTGAGGAGAGGGGAAAAACTGAGGTCAGGGGACACTGAGGAGAGGGGAAAGACTGAGGACAGGGGACACTGAGAAGACGGGACAGACTGAGGAGAGGGAACAGACTGAGGAGAGGGACACTGGGGAGAGGGGACACTGAGGAGAGGGGACGCAGAGGAGAGAGGACACTGAGGAGAGGGGACAGACTGAGGATAGGGGACACTGAGGAGAGGGGACATAATGAGGAGAGGGGACACTGAGGACATTGGACACTGAGGAGAGTGAAAAGACTGCGGACAAGGGAAACTGAGGAGAGGGGACAGACTTTGCAGTGGGGACACTGAGAAGAGGGGACAGACTGAGGAAAGGGGACTCTGACGAGAGGGGACACTGAGGAGAAGGGACACTGAGGAGAGGGGACACTGAGGAAAGGGGACGCACAGGAGAGAGGACACTGAGGAGAGGGGACAGACTGAGGATAGGGGACAGACTGAGGAGAGGGGACATAATGAGGAGAGGGGAAAGAGTGAGGACAGGGGACACTGAGGAGAGTGAAAAGACTGCGGACAAGGGACACTGAGGAGAGGGGACAGACTGAGCAGTGGGGACACTGAGGAGAGGGGACAGACAGAGGAGAAGGGACACTGAGGAGAGGGGACACTGAGGAGAGGGGAAAAACTTAGAAAAGGGAACATGTAGGAGAGGGAACACTGAATAGAGGGGACACTGAGGAGAGGGGACACTGTGGAGAGGTGACATAATGAGTAGAGGGGACACTGAGGAGAGGGAACACTGAAGAGATAGGAAAGACTGAGGACAGGGGACACTGAGGAGAGGGGGCAGACTGAGGATAGGGGACACTGAAGAGAGGGGAAAGACACTGCGGACAAGGGAAACTGAGGAGAGGGGACAGACTTTGCAGTGGGGACTCTGAGAAGAGGGGACAGACTGAGGAGAGGGGACACTGAGAAGACGGGACACTGAGGAGAGGGAACAGACTGAGGAGAGGGACACCGGGGAGAGGGGGCACGTAGGAGAGGGGACAGAAAGAGGAGAGGGGACACTGAGGAGAGGGGACACACTGAGGAGAGGGGACACTGAGGAGAGTGGACAGACTGAGGAGAGGGGTCACTGAGGAGAGGGGACAGACTGAGGAGAGGGAACAGACTGAGGAGAGGGACACTGGGAAGAGGGGACACTTAAGAGTGGGGACAGAGTGAGGAGAGGGGACACTGAGGAGAGGGGACACACTGAGGAGAGGGGACACTGAGGAGAGGGGACAGACTGAGGAGAGGGGACAGATTGAGGAGAGGGGACACTTATGAGATGGGACCAACTGAGTAGTGGTGACACTGTGGAGAGGAGACATTGAGGAAAGGGGACAAACTGTGGAGAGAGGACACTGAGGAGAAGGGACAGACTGAGAAGAGGGGACACAGAGGAGAGGGGACACTAAGGAAAGGGGACAGACTAAGGAGAGGGGACACTGAGGAGAGGGGACAGACTGAGGAGAGGGGACACTGAGGAGAGGGGACACTGAGGAGAGTTGACAGAATGAGGAGAGGCAACACTGAGGAGAGGGGAAAAACTGATGTCGGGGACACTGAGGAGAGGGGACAGACTGAGGACAGGGGACACTGAGAAGACGGGAAAGACTGAGGAGAGGGAACAGACTGAGGAGAGGGACACTGGGGAGAGGGGACACTTAGGAGAGGGGACAGACTTAGGAGAGGGGACACTGAGGTGAGGGGACACTGAGGAGAGGGGACGCAGAGGAGAGAGGACACTGAGGAGAGGGGACAGACTGAGGATAGGGGACACTGAGGAGAGGGGACAGACTTAGGAGAGGGGACACTGAGGTGAGGGGACTCTGAAGAGAGGATACACTGAGGAGAAGGGACACTGAGGAGAGGGGACACTGATGAAAGGGGACGCACAGGAGAGAGGACACTGAGGAGAGGGGACAGACTTAGGAGAGGGGACACTGAGGAGAGGGGACACTGAGGAGAGGGGACACTGAGGAGAGGGGACACTGAGGAGAGGGGACACTGACGAAAGGGGACGCACAGGAGAGAGGACACTGAGGAGAGGGGACAGACTGAGGATAGGGGACAGACTGAGGAGAGGGGACATAATGAGGAGAGGGGAAAGAGTGAGGACAGGGGACACTGAGGAGAGGGGAAAGACTGCGGACAAGGGACACTGAGGAGTGGGACAGACTGAGCAGTGGGGACACTGAGGAGAGGGGACAGACAGAGGAGAAGGGACACTGAGGACAACTGACACTGAGGAGAGGGGACAGACTGAGGACAGGGGAAACTGAGGAAAGGGGACACTGAGGAGAGGGCACACTGAGGAGAGGGGACACTGAGGAGAGGGGACGCACAGGAGAGATGACACTGAGGAGAGGGGACAGACTGAGGATAGGGGAAAGACTGGGGAGAGGGGACATAATGAGGAGAGGAGAAAGAGTGAGGACAGTGTACACTGAGGAGAGGGTAATGACTGCGGACAACTGACACTGAGGAGAGGGGACAGACTGAGGACAGGGGAAACTGAGGATAGGGGACAGACTGATGACAGGGGACACTGAAGAGAAGGGAAAGACTGATGAGAGGGTACACTGAGGAGAGGGGTCACTGAGGAGAGGTGACAGACTGAGGAGAGGGGACACTGAGGAGAGGGACACTGAGCAGTAGAGACACTGAGGACAGGGGACAGACTGAGCAGTGGGGACACTGAGGAGAGGGGACAGACAGAGGAGAAGGGACACTGAGGAGAGGGGACACTGAGGAGAGAGGAAAGACTGAGGACAGGGGACACTCAGGAGAGGGGACAGACTCAGGACAGGGGACACTGAAGAGAGGGGACAGACTGAGGAGAGGGGACACTTAGGAGATGGGACACTGAGGAGAGGGGACAGACTTTGGAGAGTAAACAGACTGAGGAAAGGGACACTGGGGAGAAGGGACACTTAGGAGTGGGGACAGCCTGAGGAGAGGGGACACTGAGGAGAGGGGACACACTGACTAGAGGGGACACTGAGGAGAGGGGACAGACTGAAGAGAGGGCACACTGAGGAGAGGGGACACACTGAGGAGAGGGAAAAGACTGAGGAGAGGGACACTGGGGAGAGGGGACACTTAGGAGAGGGGATAGACTTAGGAGAGGGGACACTGAGGTGAGGGGACACTGAGGAGAAGGGACACTGAGGAGAGGGGACACTGAGGAGAGGGGATGCAGAGGAGAGGGGACACTGAGGAGAGGGGACAGACTGAGGACAGGGGAAACTGAGGATAGGGGACAGACTGATGACAGGGGACACTGAAGAGAAGGGAAAGACTGATGAGAGGGTACACTGAGGAGAGGGGTCACTGAGGAGAGGTGACAGACTGAGGAGAGGGGACACTGAGGAGAGGGACACTGAGCAGTAGAGACACTGAGGACAGGGGACAGACTGAGCAGTGGGGACACTGAGGAGAGGGGACAGACATAGGAGAAGGGACACTGAGGAGAGGGGACACTGAGGAGAGAGGAAAGACTGAGGACAGGGGACACTCAGGAGAGGGGACAGACTCAGGACAGGGGACACTGAAGAGAGGGGACAGACTGAGGAGAGGGGACACTTAGGAGATGGGACACTGAGGAGAGGGGACAGACTTTGGAGAGTAAACAGACTGAGGAAAGGGACACTGGGGAGAAGGGACACTTAGGAGTGGGGACAGCCTGAGGAGAGGGGACACTGAGGAGAGGGGACACACTGACTAGAGGGGACACTGAGGAGAGGGGACAGACTGAAGAGAGGGCACACTGAGGAGAGGGGACACACTGAGGAGAGGGAAAAGACTGAGGAGAGGGACACTGGGGAGAGGGGACACTTAGGAGAGGGGATAGACTTAGGAGAGGGGACACTGAGGTGAGGGGACACTGAGGAGAAGGGACACTGAGGAGAGGGGACACTGAGGAGAGGGGATGCAGAGGAGAGAGGACACTGAGGAGAGTGGAAAGACTGAGGATAGGGGACACTGAGAAGAGGGGACATAATGAGGAGAGGGGACACTGATGACAGGGGACACTGAGGAGAGGGGAAAGACTGCAGACAAGGGACACTGAGGAGAGGGGACAGACTGAGGACAGGTGACACTGAGGAGAGGGGACAGACTGAGGACAGGGGACACTAAAGAGAGGGGAAAGACTGATGAGAGGGTACACTGAGGAGAGGGGACAGACTGAGGAGAGGGGACACTGAGGAGAGGGGACACTGAGCAGTAGGGACAATGAGGAGAGGGGACAGACTGAGCAGTGGGGACACTTAGGAGAGGGGACAGACTGAGGAGAAGGGACACTGAGCAGAGGGGACACTGAAGAAAGGGGACACTGAAGAGAGGGGACACTGAGGAGAGGTGACATAATGAGGAGAGGGGACACTAAGGAGAGGGAACTCTGAGGAGAGGGTACAGACTGAGCAGTGGGGACACTGAGAAGAGGGGAAAGACTAAAGAGAGGGGACACTGAGGAGAGGGGACACTGAGGAGAGGGGACAGACTGAGGAAAGGGGACACTGAGGAGAGGGGACACTGAGGAGAAGGGACACTGAGGAGAGGGGACACTGAGGAGAGGTGACGCAGAGGAGAGAGGACACTGAGGAGAGGGTACAGACTGTAGAGGGAGGACACTGATTAGAGGGGAAAGACTGCGGACAAGGGACACTGAGGAGAGGGGACAGACAGAGGACAGGGGACACCGAGGAGAGGGGACAGACTGAGGGCAGGGGACATTGAAGAGAGGGGAAAGACTGATGAGAGGGTACACTGAGTAGAGGGGACACTGAGGAGAGGGGAAACTGAGCAGTAGGTACACTGAGGACAGGGGACAGACTGAGGAGTGGGGACACTGAGGATAGGGGACAGACTGAGAAGGGACACTGAGCAGAGGGGACACTGAAGAAAGGGGACACTGAAGAGAGGGGACACTGAGGAGAGGTGACATAATGAGGAGAGGGGAAACTAAGGAAAGGGAACTCTGAGGAGAGGGTACAGACTGAGCAGTGGGGACACTGAGAAGAGGGGAAAGACTAAAGAGAGGGGACACTGAGGAGAGGGGACACTGAGGAGAGGGGACAGACTGAGGAAAGGGGACACTGAGGAGAGGGGACACTGAGGAGAAGGGACACTGAGGAGAGGGGACACTGAGGAGAGGTGACGCAGAGGAGAGAGGACACTGAGGAGAGGGTACAGACTGAAGAGAGGGGACACTGATTAGAGGGGAAATACTGCGGACAAGGGACACTGAGGAGAAGGGACAGACAGAGGACAGGGGACACCGAGGAGAGCGGATAGACTGAGGGCAGGGAACATTGAAGAGAGGGGAAAGACTGATGAGAGGGTACACTGAGTAGAGGGGACACTGAGGAGAGGGGAAACTGAGCAGTAGGTACACTGAGGACAGGGGACAGACTGAGGAGTGGGGACACTGAGGAGAGGGGACACATTGACTAGAGGGGACACTGAGGAGAGGGGACAGACTGAAGAGAGGGCACACTGAGGAGAGGGGACACACTGAGGAGAGGGAAAAGACTGAGGAGAGGGACACTGGGGAGAGGGGACACTTAGGAGAGGGGATAGACTTAGGAGAGGGGACACTGAGGTGAGGGGACACTGAGGAGAAGGGACACTGAGGAGAGGGGACACTGAGGAGAGGGGATGCAGAGGAGAGAGGACACTGAGGAGAGTGGAAAGACTGAGGATAGGGGACACTGAGGAGAGGGGACATAATGAGGAGAGGGGACAATGATGACAGGGGACACTGAGGAGAGGGGAAAGACTGCAGACAAGGGACACTGAGGAGAGGGGACAGACTGAGGACAGGTGACACTGAGGAGAGGGGACAGACTGAGGACAGGGGACACTAAAGAGAGGGGAAAGACTGATGAGAGGGTACACTGAGGAGAGGGGACAGACTGAGGAGAGGGGACACTGAGGAGAGGGGACACTGAGCAATAGGGACAATGAGGAGAGGGGACAGACTAAGCAGTGGGGACACTTAGGAGAGGGGACAGACTGAGGAGAAGGGACACTGAGCAGAGGGGACACTGAAGAAAGGGGACACTGAAGAGAGGGGACACTGAGGAGAGGTGACATAATGAGGAGAGGGGAAACTAAGGAAAGGGAACTCTGAGGAGAGGGTACAGACTGAGCAGTGGGGACACTGAGAAGAGGGGAAAGACTAAAGAGAGGGGACACTGAGGAGAGGGGACACTGAGGAGAGGGGACAGCATGAGGAAAGGGGACACTGAGGAGAGGGGACACTGAGGAGAAGGGACACTGAGGAGAGGGGACACTGAGGAGAGGTGACACAGAGGAGAGAGGACACTGAGGAGAGGGTACAGACTGTAGAGAGGGGACACTGAATAGAGGGGAAAGACTGCGGACAAGGGACACTGAGGAGAGGGGACAGACAGAGGACAGGGGACACCAAGGAGAGGGGACAGACTGAGGGCAGGGGACATTGAAGAGAGGGGAAAGACTGATGAGAGGGTACACTGAGTAGAGGGGACACTGAGGAGAGGGGAAACTGAGCAGTAGGTACACTGAGGACAGGGGACAGACTGAGGAGTGGGGACACTGAGGATAGGGGACAGACTGAGGAGAAGGGACACTGAGGAGAGGGGACACTGGGGAGAGGGCACACTGAGGAGAAGGGACACTGAGGAGAGGGGAGAGACTGGGGATAGGAGACAGACAGAGGACAGGGGACACCGAGGAGAGGGGACAGACTGAGGGCAGGGGACATTGAAGAGAGGGGAAAGACTGATGAGAAGGTACACTGAGTAGAGGGGACACTGAGGAGAGGGGAAACTGAGCAGTAGGTACACTGAGGACAGGGGACAGACTAAGGAGAAGGGACACTGAGCAGAGGGGACACTGAAGAAAGGGGACACTGAGGAGAGGTGACATAATGAGGAGAGGGGAAACTAAGGAAAGGGAACTCTGAGGAGAGGGTACAGACTGAGCAGTGGGGACACTGAGAAGAGGGGAAAGACTAAAGAGAGGGGACACTGAGGAGAGGGGACAGACTGAGGAAAGGGGACACTGAGGAGAGGGGACACTGAGGAGAAGGGACACTGAGGAGAGGGAACTGAGGGGAGGTGACGCAGAGGAGAGAGGACACTGAGGAGAGGGTACAGACTGAAGAGAGCGGACACTGATTAGAGGGGAAAGACTGCGGACAAGGGACACTGAGGAGAGGGGACAGACAGAGGACAGGGGACACCGAGGAGAGGGGACAGACTGAGGGCAGGGGACATTGAAGAGAGGGGAAAGACTGATGAGAGGGTACACTGAGTAGAGGGGACACTGAGGAGAGGGGAAACTGAGCAGTAGGTACACTGAGGACAGGGGACAGACTGAGGAGTGGGGACACTGAGGAGAGGGGACACACTGACTAGAGGGGACACTGAGGAGAGGGGACAGACTGAAGAGAGGGCACACTGAGGAGAGGGGACACACTGAGGAAAGGGGACACTGAGGAGAGGGCACACTGAGGAGAAGGGACACTGAGGAAAGGGGACACTGAGGAGAGGGGAGAGACTGAGGATAAGGGACACTGAGGAGAGGGGACATAATGAGGAGAGGGGACACTGAGGACAGGGGACACTGAGGAGAGGGGAAAGACTGCGGACAAGGGACACTGAGGAGAGGGGACAGACTAAGCATTGGGGACACTGAGAAGAGGGGACAGACTGAGGAGTGGGGACACTGAGGAGAGGGGACAGACTGAGGAGAAGGGACACTGAGGAGAGGTGACACTGGGGAGAGAGGGAAACTTAGGAGAGGGGACAGACTGAGGAAAGGGGACACTGAGGAGAGGGCACACTGAGGAGAAGGGACACTGAGGAGAAGGGACACTGAGGAGAGGGGACACTGAGGAGAGGGGACGCAGAGGAGAGAGGACACTGAGGAGAGGGGACAGTCTGAGGATAGGGGACACTGAGGAGAGGGGACTGTAACGAAATCCCCTATTTTACAGACTTCACGAACCCGCCTGTTCGGTTATTTGAGGATTTACAATGGGCTTTCGTGGAAATACCTAATAAGACAAACTTCAGTCGACGATTCTGAGAACTGCGTTCGTGGGATCTGAGCGCTATTCGCCTAGAATATGCACTCAGATCTCAGCTATCTGGGGATATGTGGAACTTCAAGTTTACATTGTGTAAAGGTGAAGATCAGGGGGAGTGACCGGAAATGGCTGCGTAGCCGTCCAGAATGGCGATTTGCGGGAGGAGATGGCGCCAAGCAGGAACGCTGACGGGGCAGCTGCTGTGTAGTGCAGCTTAGCACAACACAACACAGCACAGCCCCGCAAGCAGCCCCAAAATAAGGGGACAGCGCAGACCCAACCCCTTATTACAGCTAGGAGCAGCACCTCCACAGCCCGAACCCAGAGCCCTGAAAGCCACATCCTGCAATGGAGTTCTCCTTAGTGAAGAGAGGCGTTTAAGCCCCCCCCATATTGAAGGAGCAGTAAAGCAGGAAAAAGCTGGGGGCTACAGAGCACGGGAGCGGCTAAAAGACACAGAGAAAGCAGTGGAGGAGGAGGCTACATAAAGAGCATCAAGTACAAGGACTCAAGCACAACAAAAGCTAAGTAAAATACTATCTCCCTTTTACACTGCTGAAAAAGAAAAATGATGTCACTACGACAACAGAAATAAAAAATGCTGGGGTATATGCCATCTTTATACATTTTTTTAAAAGACTGTAAATAAAAATGATAAAAGGGTGCAGTAATACATACCTTAACACACGTGACATATCCTATAAAGAGAAGTAAAATTTCTTGAAAAGTTGCTTTTGAAACAGTGCAAACGCTATAAATACTGTCTTTACTTGCAAAGAACTGGTCAGGTGGGTCCTAGTAGCCCACGGTTAAATAACTGGTCGCTATTTATTGGACACTCATTAAATCCAGCAAAAGGAAATTCTCCTAACATTGTTAGGAAAAATATAGACCCATTGGGGTAGACAGCAAGTGTGATAAAGTTACAAACACATAAGAGTGAAACAACTATCCCATACACTTATCACAAAATGGCGACGAAAACTAAAGCAAAAGGGCGGAAAAGCCCCACTTTAGACTCATCCTCCTTCTTTTCCCCTAAAGCTATTACAAAACAGTCGCAAAAACAAGCCATAGAAGGAGGGCTAGACCAAAGCTCAAATCTCCCAGCGGTAAAATTAACTAACAAAGACTCTGAGACCCATGAGGAGAACCTTCTAACTATAGGGAAAATGAAGGAAATCCTAAAAGACTTTCAAATAGAATTTTTTTCAGAGATTAAGACGCAAATTATGGAAAATTCCAAACTAATAACAGAAGTGAACAAAAGATCTTCGGACCTGGAAACTAAGTTTGACAATTTAATCCTGGACCACAAAATGTTGGTGGAACAGTCAGAAAACATGTCAACACAAATTAAAAGTCTGAAGGAGCACATAAACAAAATGGAAGATCATGCACGGAAAAATAACCTCAGAATAAGAGGAATTGATGAATCCATAAAAAAAGAAGAACTCCCAACATATCTCAAGGAAATGTTCTCTAGTGTTTGCCCTAGTTACTCAAAACTGGACCAGAAATTTGACACAGTTCAGAGAATCCCTTTACCAAATCATCTACTAAAAACAAAACCTAGAGACGTGATTGTCAAATTACACCATTTAACTACAAAAGAAGAAATCGTTAAAGCTAGCTACACGAAGAAAACATTTGAATCTCCATATGAAAAGATACAAATCTTCTCAGATTTATCAAAAGGCACAATGAATAAAAGGAAAGAATTCTATTCAATAACACAAACACTAAGGAAATCGGAGTTTATATACAAATGGACTTTCCCAGTAGGACTATTAGTACTACAAGGATCCGTGTGGCATAAGATCAATTCCTTAGAAGAAGGAGAAACATTCATAAAGAACTTAAAACTAAAAACAGATGGAACCAAGGAGCCCACGTTGAACCTGCAACTATCAACAATAGAATGGCAGAAGAAGAAATAAATTAAATTAACATGTTCAGAGAGATAGAAAGGGTTATTAAGATAGGTGTTCAAGGCTGCATAACATTCAAGAGAGTCCTTTGAGAAAAGATCAGAAAGCTATAAGAACAGTATAAAAAGCCAGGACAAGTAATAAGAACATAGTGTGGCAGGGTCTGAGGCTTTTGACCTCGGGTAGCTGGAGGAGGGGAAAGGAGAAAGAGAAGAGGGGGTAGCAATAGGCAGAGTAGGAGGACAAAGGTTGGAAATACTGAGAATAGTATAAATTGTAAGTAGCCTTTCAGAATTTGAATAGTAATTAATTCTAATGTGAGGTGCATAAGAATAATATATAAAAACCACAACATTACATAACCACTTCTTCTCGCCCTTTCCTATCCCCCAGCTTTGTCCTTTTTATTCTTTAATCTAGAATAACGAAGACAAATATAGAAGATATATACAGCGCAATTAAAAACTAAAGGATGCTAAAATATATAGCCATCTCCACATTAGACCGCTATCCATTTCTAAATAATGGCTGAATCCCTGCAGAACAGGAATGGTGAAAGGCTGCACTACAGCACCTTCTGTTCTAATAGAATGAATGTATGCAAGAATGTAAGTATGAATGTTAAAAAAGTAACTCATGGTCCCAAAAACAAAAAGATGATAGACAAATGGTATCAGTTCACTCAAAGGTGTGGTTCATAGAGATATGGGTATAAAGATTTTAAGTTGGAATGTTAGAGGGTTAAATTCCCCTAGCAAAAGAAAAACAATATTCAGACAATGCAATAAAGAAAAGGCAGACTTAATATTTATTCAGGAAACACACTGGAAGCAAACTAATAGTTGGGGCGCAGTAGCAGGACGTTTTGACTTCTCACTGCACTCAGTGTGCGGGAAAAAAAAAAGAGGAGTATCAATGTTTTTTTCTAACGATTTAGATATTGTGGAAACGTGGTCCATCGCAGACCCGGAAGGTCGGTACATCTTATGGAACGGCCAAATTAACAAACAGAAAATAACATTGATAAATATTTATGCACCCAACGAATCACAGGGCAAATTTTTACATCAAATAAGCACCTTAATTAAGAAATATGCACAAGGCCCGCTTATTATTGCTGGGGACTTTAATATGATCCCTAACCCCATTTTGGATAGGTCTAAAAAATTGGAAGCTAAAAATCTCAAAAGAGTTGGTAAAATAGCACAAACATTTACTGAATGGATTATTAATAATAACTTATTTGACACATGGCGAGTGCAACATCCAAATCAAAAAGAATTTTCCTTTTATTCAACTCCACATAACACTTACTCACGTATTGATTTAATTTTAGCAAATTCTCAAATAATAGAGAAAGTCTCTCACACAGAAATAAGTAATATTGTCACATCAGATCACGCTTACATTATAGCAACAGTTGAAATTCACAACCTTAAATTAGATCGACCACAATGGAAAATGGACGATTTTTTGTTAAAAGTTGGAAAAAATACAGAACTTTTAAATAAAGAAATCTCACAATTTTTTGACGTTAATAAACACACTGTCCCATCAAATTGCACGTTATGGAATACACAAAAAGCATTCACTAGAGGTTTGATGATCAAACTGAAATCACAATGGATAAAACAAAGAGGCACACCACTAAAAAAATTATATATAGAACTGAATAAATTGGAATCTAAATTTTTGCTGGATGCACAACCACAGGTGAAAATAGAGATTAAATTAATTAAAAATAAAATTAATAAAATTAATCAGCAAATATCAGATAGAGCACTGTGGCGCTTTCAACAGACATACTATCACCAAAACAATAAAAACAGTAAATTACTCGCTACTCAAGTTAAAAAAAGAAGGGAAACAAAAAGAATAGCAACGTTGAAAGAGAAAGGTAAGGATATTTCCTCCCCTAAAAAAATCAGTCAGGCCTTTTTTAAATATTATCAGGATCTATATAACTTAGAAAAAGATACTAATCTATGCAAACCAATTACAGAAGATATACAAAAATTTTTGGATAGCATTCAATTACCAAAATTATCAGAAGTGGAGCGATTAAAATTAAATGACCCAATTAATACACAGGAAGTTCTTCAAGTAATAAATCTTCTTAAACCTTATACTACCCCAGGACCAGACGGATACACTAATTGTTTTTATAAAACCTTTGGTCAACTACTGAGCCCTTATTTGACTAACTCCTTTAATGAAATTAAGAATACAGGATGTATTCCAAAAGAAATGTTAAAAGTGATACTGATCATGATTCCTAAACCTAATCTGGACCCACAATATTGCTCCAACTATAGGCCTATTTCGCTATTAAATGCAGACATTAAAATATATGCAAAAATATTGGCCCTCAGAATTCAACAGGTGATAGGAAAACTAATAACAACAGATCAAATGGGATTTATAGCAGGAAGACAAGGTTCGGACAATATCAGAAAAATCATGAACTTAGGGGAAATAACGAATTCCCGAGGTACTCCCACCCTATTCCTGTCATTAGACGCAGAGAAAGCATTTGACAGAGTAGGGTGGGAGTATATGAGAATAACATTAACTAAATTCGGGTTCGGAGAATTTGGGTCTAAAGCAATTGGGGCACTATATAGTTCCCCATCGGCACAAATAGCAGGGTTGGGAAGTAGCACAGACTCAATTGAAATATCAAACGGTACTAGACAGGGTTGCCCTCTCTCTCCCTCCCTATTTGCTTTAATGATAGAACCCTTGGCTGAAGCTATTAGAGCATGCCCCAACATTTCTGGGATTAGGGTGGAGGAGAGGGAGTACAAAACTAGCCTTTATGCAGATGACGTTATTTTATCACTCACTTACCCAGAAAAATCCCTTTATCATTTATCAAAAATAATCCAAATATACAGTAAAATTTCGCACTACAAAATGAATTACAAAAAATCAGAAACTTTATACTGCAATTTTTCAAAAAAGCTACTATCCAACTTGAAGTCTTTATACCCATTTAATTGGAATTCTAATTCTTTCAAACATCTAGGAATAGTGTTTATGAGTAAAACTCAAAAAATGGTGGACAAGAATTACAGAGACTTATATGTGAAATGTCAGATGATTATGGAAAAATGGAGAAAAAACAGATTTTCATTCTCAGGTAGAATTGCAGTTGTAAAAATGATGATTCTTCCAAGAGTTAATTACCTTTTGAGATGTATTCCTTTCAAAATCCCTAAAATATGGTTAAAGAAACTCCAAGGAATGATTGATTATTATATACATCAATCCAAACATAAAAGAATAAAAAAAATAACCATGGGAAGAACTTTTGTAAAAGGAGGAATTTCTTACCCGTTATTATTGCCTTACCAAGAAGCCAATAGCATAGTTCACGCGTTAAAATGGCTAGAAACAGCTGCTTTTCTCCCATGGTGGCATATTGAACAAGCATTAATTCCAGAATGGCACTTATCAGCCTTGTTTTATAAAGGGAAATTTCCCCACAAGGATATTATGACTGGATCAGGGGTGGTAAAAGAAATTTTAAAAAATTGGAAACAAATTAATAAGAAAAACGGTTTAATACCAGAGGGCAGTTTAATGACCCCACTAAAAGCACTGTTACATAGAAATATGGAAGGCACTTTAAATGAGTGGGAAAAAAAAGGCCTGATACGAATTAGAGACACTTTAATCCAAGGATCTATGGCATCTTTTGATCAAATTAGAAAAAAATTTAAGATTGCAACAGAAGAATGGTTAATCTATGAAGCATATAAATCCAGTTGTAGTCAATTTAACATTACCCTACAAAATAGCAAAGAGTCAAAAGAGGTAGAAAAAATTCTCCTGAGATCAGGAAATAAACATTTAATAAGTAAATGCTTTAACATAACAAGATCATGTGGAGAAAAATCTAAAACCAAAGGTATGGAGCAATGGGAGCAGAACCTAAAAATAGTTTTAGAGGTTAAAGACTGGGAAACATCTTTAAAATTAACAAATAGATTCATCAAACAATCAACATATAGAGAAACATTTTTTAAAATAATTAATCACTGGTATTTTACTCCCGTTAAAATCGCTCAAATCTCCCATAACGCCATGGAAAAAATGTGTTGGAGGGATTGTGGCAATATCGCCCATTTGCTGCATATTCTGTGGGAATGCCCAAGATTAGAGCCATTTTGGAAAAACTGCTATACATTTTTGTTTAATATTGTGGGAAAGCAATACCCGTTTAAGGGAGAATGCAGCTTGCTGCATAACTTTCCGAACGAATTTACGTTAGAGGAAAAAGCCTTTGCGATTTTGACTTTCTCAGTAGCAAAAAATATCTTAATTTCCAACTGGAAAGACAAAACTGCTCCAAACTTTTTTGATATCGTGTGGAAAATAAAATATATACGAGAACTAGAGAAAGATTATGAAAAAAAGGGTTTTATTAATGGTGACACACTAAAATGGAAAATTTGGGACCAAAAACAAGACACAAATATCAACATTTAAATGTCAGTAGGATTGAATGGTGAATGATAGAGTACGAATGGCAGAGAGTATAACTTATAAATTGTTGTTGTAAAATTATTTGATTATGTTTTTGTAATATGTTTAAATCTGTTTTTGCAATAATGAAAAATAAACATTTAAAAAAAAAAAAAAAAAAAAGTTTACATTGTGTAAAAACAAAGTTATACATTTTTATTCTGTTTTATTAAAACAAAGAAGCCATGTTCCTTTCTTCCTGGAGATAATATAGGCTCTCTGTGCTACCTTAATTTAATTACCTCCAGGATAGAAAAGAGGGAGTGACTTATGTGTAAGGGGAGTGCTTATGCTATAGCCACTGTGATTGGCTACTGTTTTTCCTTTGTCCACCAGGAGGAAGTCCTGATATAGACCGGGCGTGTAGCCCACAGTAAAGAGTTCATGTTTACCCCTTCATGAAGTTTTGACTCATGTTTGGGGGATTGGAGCTATAATCACTTTGTTTCAGCTGGAGTTCGGAGGAAAATGCAAGGATCATCGCTGCACTAATGCAAGGATCCTTTACACTGGTGGCAAGTGGTTGGGATTTCCTCCCGAACGGATATACCGAACTGAAACTGGTGAATGGCGCATAGATACGAACGCTTGAAACGAACCACACTAACGGAACTGCTGGAAGCTCGAGGCCTAGTGGCAAGCAACAAAACGAAAGCCACGCTAATAGCCGAACTACTGGAGAGCGATCAAACCGGCGAACCACAAATGGCGAATACAGAGGAAACAGACTTTCAGAGGGACGTGAGATGGAGACTCAGCCTGGTAGGACCTAACCCTGCACCAGAGATCGTGGTACAGATCTTGGCACAAGCTACTGAGACCCAGAATGCCAGGGAAGCACGAGAAGCCAGAAACAGATCACCTCCAGTGGATATATTGTCGCTATCTGGATCTACAATGGGGCGTCAGCGGAATATTAACTACGCTGCATTTAAAAGCTTCGTGGAAGGTGAGATGGATATTGACAATTACTTGCAAGATTTGGAAAGACAATGTGTGTTAGAAGATTTGGAAAGAGCTAACTGGGCTGCCGTAGTAAGTAGTAAACTATCAGGTAGAGCAGCCGAAGCATTGAGAGCTGTGCCAGATGGGGATATACAAAACTATGACAAGATAAAAGAGATTTTGTTAGCCCGGTACGCTGTAACCCCTGAAGCTCATAGAAGGAAATTCAGGGCTCTCAAAAGACAAGGTAAAGATTCCTATACGGAGTGGGCATTTCGTATGCAGCGCGCTGCCAGCAATTGGATGCAGGGGAATCAGGCAACTACTTTAGAGGATGCTGTGCAGTTGTTGTTGCTAGAACAATTTTTTGATTATACCCCAGCGGAGGTGCGAGATTGGGTCAGAGACAGAAAGCCAAAAACGGTAGAGGAGGCAGCAAGGCTGGCAGACGAATTTCATGAGAGTAGGCGGATGGATGGAAACCGAGGGGTCCAGAGCCCGCGGCCTGCCTCTGGCCCACCAACTATGCCACAGAGGGTACCACCACCAGGGGGCAATACCACAAACAGAGGGTACCAAAGGACTGCTCCGATGTGTCATGGGTGCAAGCAAGTGGGGCACATCAAACCTAACTGCCCACAACGCACTACAGACCGCTGGGGACGGGCACCGATACCACAGACAAAAGCCGCCGCACACTGTGTGCAAGAGGATTACAATTATCTGCCTCAAGAGACACCCAGTGGCAATAGTGAAAATTGGGCCACCTTACATGAGGTAAACCCTGTACAAGCGGCTGGGGATAACAGGGCACATCACCGCCAGTCGGTAAAACTCAATGGGCAAGAGGCTCGAGGACTGAGAGACAGCGGCGATACTAGTACGTTGGTCCAGCCACACCGAGTCGCCCCGACCCAGCACACAGGACGTACCATTGCTGTAAGGGTAGCCGGAGGGGCAATTCACAAGTTACCAACGGCCCAAGTCCACATCGATTGGGGTACCGGGGCCAAGGCGGTGGAAGTGGGCATCATGCCAGATTTGCCCGCGGAAGTACTGCTGGGAAATGATCTAGGATGCCTGACGTCACAATTGGCAGCCTGCAGTACCGAAGGAGCCCTACCGGTTACCACCCGGCAGCAATCCAGAGCTATGGAAGCCTCTCCCTCGACTCATGACCAGGTAAGCGATAACCCTCTGACTATCCCCCCTGACCAGACTTCTTACTGGGGTACCCCTCAAGACTTCGGGCAAGCACAACGGGAGGATCCCACCTTAAAAGGGTATAGGAGGAAGGTAGAACAACCCCAGGGAGACAGAGATCAGGCAAGGTTTAGCTGGGAAAAGGGTTTACTGTACCGAGTGACTGGGGGGACAGGGACAGGAGCGGGCCAGGTAGAAAAAAGACAGTTGATAGTGCCCCGTAAGTATCGGGTAGAACTGTTGCGGATTAGCCACGATATTCCCCTAGCCGGCCACTTAGGCATTAAAAAGACGAGGGACAGACTCACCCAGTCATTTTTCTGGCCAGGGGTCACAGGAGATTTGCAAGATTACTGTAGGACCTGCGAAGTATGCCAAAAGGTAGGGAAGAGAGGGGATCACCCCAAGGCAAAGCTACGCCCCCTACCCATTATTGAGGAACCATTTTTCCGAGTGGCAGTTGATTTAGTTGGCCCACTCAGTAAACCCAGTCCATCCGGTAAGAAATACATTCTTACTGTGGTAGACTACGCTACCCGCTACCCCGAGGCTATAGCTCTGTCGAATATACATGCAGAGACGGTAGCGGAAGCACTAGTTCAGGTGTTCACTAGGGTGGGATTCCCTAGGGAGATAGTGTCCGATCAGGGAACCCAATTCACCGCGGTGATTACCCAACAACTCTGGCAGAGCTGTGGGGTAAAACCCATATTAAGTTCCCCCTATCACCCCCAAACCAATGGCCTCTGTGAACGATTTAACGGCACCCTTAAGCAAATGCTCATCACGTTCACAGAGACCTGCAGGAATTGGGAAAGATTCCTCCCTCATTTACTTTTTGCCTATAGGGAGGTTCCCCAGGAGTCCACCGGATTCTCTCCCTTTGAGCTATTATACGGGAGACGGGTCCGGGGACCCCTGGACCTCGTGCGAGAACATTGGGAAGGTGATATGGAACAAGCAGGTACCCCTATAGTCTCAATTGTACTAGAGCTGAGAGACCGGCTACAGACTCTGACCGAAACAGTTCGGGAGAACCTGCGAGCCGCCCAAAAGCGGCAAAAATACTGGTATGACAAGGGAGCTAGGGACCGTATATTAGAAGTGGGACAAAAGGTCCTAGTTCTGAAACCCATCAAAACAGATAAGTTGCAAGCCTCCTGGCAGGGCCCCTACACGGTCCTAGAGCGGATCAGTGATACCACGTACATTGTGGCAGACTGTTCCGATAATAGGATCCGGAGGTCCTTCCATGTAAATATGCTTAAGCCATATCTCGAGAGGCCAGAGGAGGTCGCCGCAGTATGCGCTCCAGCATATGAGGATAGCGAGGGTATCCCTCTACCAGATATGCTTCCCCAGAAACCCACAGGAGTAGACCAAGTACAGTTGGGGCCAGCATTAGGTCCCGAGGAACAAGCTCAGGTTTCCCAACTGTTAAAGGAATTTGGGGGCATGTTTTCTGCAGCCCCAGGGTATACGACCCTGGCAGTCCACCGAGTGGAGACCCCAGACCAGTTACCCCTGCGGCAGCAGCCTTACCGAATTCCAGAGGCAGTACGGGAAAGTATGTTAACGGAACTCCGGGATATGTTAGAACTGGGGGTCATAGAACCGTCCCAAAGCCCCTGGGCTTCCCCAGTAGTCCTGGTTCCTAAAAAGGACGGTACCACCAGGTTCTGCGTGGACTACCGTAAACTAAATGATCGGACCATTACCGATGCCTACCCCATGCCCAGAGTAGATGAGCTGCTTGACCGTATGGCTGGGGGGAATTACTTGACCACTATTGATCTGTGCAAGGGATATTGGCAAATCCCCTTGGAGCCTGGGGCCATTACGAAGTCAGCATTTGTCACCCCATTTGGCCTATACCAGTTTAAGGTTATGCCATTTGGGATGAAGAATGCCCCAGCCACTTTTCAAAGGATGGCGGACCGGCTCCAAGAGGGATTTCAGGGCTTCGCTTGTGCTTACCTGGACGATATAGCTATCTTCAGTGACACTTGGGAAGCCCATCTGGAACACATTTCAGTAGTGCTCAACCGAATTCAGCACGCAGGGCTCACGTTGAAGCCTGAGAAATGCCACGTGGGCATGGCGGAAGTCCAGTATTTAGGCCACAGAGTAGGGTCAGGGAAACAGAGACCAGAGCCCGCTAAAATTGAGGCCATCACCCAGTGGCCCCAACCACGGACAAAAACTCAGGTTATGGCATTCCTGGGTACCGCAGGTTATTACAGGAAATTTGTAGTGGATTACAGTACCCTGGCCAAGCCCTTGACAGACCTCACTAAAAAGTCCCTGCCCCGACAAGTAATCTGATCCACTGAGTGTGAGGAGGCTTTCCAGAAACTCAAGGCTGCGTTAAGTGCATCTCCTGTGTTAGCGGCACCGGACCATACTAAAAGGTTTCTCGTCCACACAGATGCCTCAATGTTTGGACTGGGAGCAGTATTGAGCCAGGTGGGAGACGATGGCATGGATCACCCAGTGGCGTACCTGAGCAGAAAACTATTACCCCGCGAAGTCAGCTATGCCACTGTGGAGAAAGAGTGTCTGGCATTAGTCTGGGCACTTAAGAATCTACAGCCTTACTTGTATGGACGCTCTTTCACCGTGATGACTGACCACAACCCTTTAATTTGGCTCAACAGAGTGGCTGGCGATAACCCCAGATTACTCAGATGGAGCTTGGCGCTGCAACCTTATAATTTCACAATGCAGTACCGCCCTGGGAAACAGAATGCCAATGCCGATGGCCTCTCCCGGCAAACTGAACTGGAAAAGGCGTAATTTGGGTTTGTTTCTGGATTACCGGACATCCCTTAGCCGATCCGTTAGGATCTAAGCAGGTATGCAGTTCCATGGGACTAAGGGGGAGCTGTGTAACGAAATCCCCTATTTTACAGACTTCACGAACCAACCTGTTCGGTTATTTGAGGATTTACAATGGGCTTTCGTGGAAATACCTAATAAGACAAACTTCAGTCGACGATTCTGAGAACTGCGTTCGTGGGATCTGAGCGCTATTCGCCTAGAATATGCACTCAGATCTCAGCTATCTGGGGATAAGTGGAACTTCAAGTTTACCTTGTGTAAAAACAAAGTTATACATTTTTATTCTGTTTTATTAAAACAAAGAAGCCATGTTCCTTTCTTCCTGGAGATAATATAGGCTCTCTGTGCTACCTTAATTTAATTACCTCCAGGATAGAGAGAGTGATTTATGTGTAAGGGGAGTGCTTATGCTATAGCCACTGTGATTGGCTACAGTTTTTCCTTTGTCCACCAGGAGGAAGTCCTGATATAGACCGGGGGTGTAGCCCACAGTAAAGAGTTCATGTTTACCCCTTCATGAAGTTTTGACTCATGTTTGGGGGATTGGAGCTATAATCACTTTGTTTCAGCTGGAGTTCGGAGGAAAACGCAAGGATCATCGCTGCACTAATGCAAGGATCCTTTACAGGGACATAATGAGGAGAGGGGACACTGAGGACAGGGGACACTGAGGAGAGGGGAAAGACTGTGGACAAGGGAAACTGAGGAGAGGGGACAGACTGAGCATAGGGGACACTGAGGAGAGGAGACAGACTGAGGAGAGGGGACACTGAGGAGAGGGGACACTGAGCAGAGGGGACACTGAAGAGAGGGGACACTGAGTAAAGGGGACACTGAGGAGAGGTGACATAATGAGGAGAGGGGACACTGAGGAGAGTGAAAACTGAGGAGAGGGGAAAGACTGAGGACAGGGGACACTCAGGAGAGGGGACAGACTCAGGACAGGGGACACTGAAGAGAGGGGACAGACTGAGGAGAGGGGACACTTAGGAGATGGGACACTGAGGAGAGGGGACAGACTTAGGAGAGTAAACAGACTGAGGAAAGGGACACTGGGGAGAGGGGACACTTAGGAGTGGGGACAGCCTGAGGAGAGGGGACACTGAGGAGAGGGGACACACTGACTAGAGGGGACACTGAGGAGAGGGGACAGACTGAAGAGAGGGAACAGACTGAGGAGAGGGACACTGGGGAGAGGGGACACTTAGGAGAGGGGACAGACTTAGGAGAGGGGACAGACTTAGGAGAGGGGACACTGAGGTGAGGGGACACTGAGGAGAGGGGACGCAGAGGAGAGAGGACACTGAGGAGAGGGGACAGACTGAGGATAGGAGACACTAAGGAGAGGGGACATAATGAGGAGAGGGGAAACTGAGGACAGGGGACACTGAGGAGAGTGAAAAGACTGCGGACAAGGGAAACTGAGGAGAGGGGACAGACTTTGCAGTGGGGACACTGAGTAGAGGGGACAGACTGAGGAAAGCGGACTCTGAGGAGAGGGTACACTGAGGAGAAGGGACACTGAGGAGAGGGGACACTGAGGAGAGGGGATGCACAGGAGAGATGACACTGAGGAGAGGGGACAGACTGAGGATAGGGGACAGACTGAGGAGAGGGGACATAATGAGGAGAGGAGAAAGAGTGAGGACAGGGGACACTGAGGAGAGGGGTGTAACGGCTACCCCGGTAGTGAGAGGGTACCAGCCGTTGGAGACGTCCTTTTCTTAAGCAAGGTGCTGTGCAGTAATGAAATGCTTATTCCCCTCCACGATATCCCATTGTATAATCCAGGAGTGCTGTAAAATGCGGCAGAGTAACGGTACCATAAATCCCCCCCAAAGAACGAGACAATGCTACGTTTTTTTGAAGGGTCAAGTAGAACTATATTTTAATGACAGGGAATCTCCTTTTATGCAATGTTGCCTTCTGAAGGGCTACACCCACATAATTATCACAACAGCCAATTATCTGCATGGTTCAACCCCCACGTCTCCTCCCCTCAGATAACAGGTAACACAATTAAAACAGACACAATTTTAACCACATTCTGGATGTACCCCAAATACAGGGGGTACACCTTTAAGTCCCGCACCATTCAATATCTCTCACCCAGGGGAACAACATATACAAAAATGGCATGAATCAGACCAGGGGTTCAAAAGTTAGTAAAAGTATGTTTTTACACATAACACACAGACATTGCACATATCCCCCACACAATACACATATAGGACAATAGGTGAGTCACACCTCCCTGGCAACTTGGATACAATCAGACCTTAATTAGATCATTCTTTGTTCTTATCAGAGAATGAAAACACTTTGGAAAATGCAAGGATCCTTTACAACTTTCTTATCTCTTGAATCTCTGTAACAGGATTATCTATTAGCCTAGGTCTGCAAAAGTCTGGCTAATATTCTGAGCCAATATATTCTGTAGAACATCAACCAATATATATATATAGTAGGATCATATTTTAACCATAATAATCATAAAACAGTTTAAAACAGTGATGGGTTCCGCTACACACCTCCCCCGTGACCATAAGCCGGCATACACGGTCTGATCCCAACGGATCGGCCTGGGGATGTCCGGACAAAAGTATTTGTTGGTCAATTCTCTAGTTTGACAACCCATCAGCATTACTGCAATAAACATTTCAAGGAGAGGGAAAATACATTTTACAAACTGGTTTCAGACAATTAAATAATTAGGCAGAAAAGCATCAGCCTTCCAAATGAACTGAAGTCCTTTAGCAAAACCATCCCAAGTTGTAGAGTACATTCCTCCCCCAGCTCGTGGTCGGGCCGCTATTGCACAGGGCCCACTGTTCTCCCCCTGTACACCCACCCAAAAAAATCCAGGATCCCATCCCAACAGTCCAGGATCCCAGTGTCCAAAAGGTGGGCCACAATCTCTGTCCCATAGAAACCCCTTTCCATATAAAACGTTCCCGCTCATCCCCTCTATCGTCGGCCAATGCTCGGTACTTTTGGAGGGTGTGGTCCTGTCTAGTTTCCCTCACAAGCTCTTCGGGGGTGTCCCACGCTATGGGTCTCTCTGTGGCGGTAGTGCTAAGTGTCTGCTTGTGGCTTACCTGGGTCTCCCGACCTGTTGTAGGATTGTCCTCTGTATGGGTCTGTGAGCGGGTGGTCACGGGACAAGCAGCAGCAGTCGTGGGTAAAAAGGCTGAGGCTAGAGGGCCAATATCGTTGCCCAGCACAACCTCAGCAGGTAAATTATCCATGATGCCTACTGTGGTCTTTCCCGACCCGACTCCCCAATCCAAGTGTACCTGGGCGGTGGGTAAGCGAAAAACAGCCCCCCCTGCGACACGAACAGCAACGGTACGATTAGATACATGTTCTGGTTTCACGAGATGTTTCTGCACCAAAGTGATGGTAGCGCCAGTGTCTCTTAAGCCTTGTGCTATCTGTCCATTCACACGCACCTCTTGACGGTGATGCTGGCGGTTATCCGGGGAGGCAGCCTGTACGGGGTTGGCCTCATACAAGATTCCCAAACACTCCTCAGGGCTCCCTTTGATTTTCAGGCAGTGAGCAGCAGAGGGACGTGATGGCGGGGTCTCTGTGTGGGGTGTTGTGCGCCTCCATTTGTTATTGGCTGATCTCAAAGAGCAATAACGGGCAATATGCCCTGTGTTGCTGCAGCGTTGGCACGTCATTTTGTAAGAATCCCGGGGTTGGAGGTTAGACCCCTGAGGCCGTGGCGGTCCTGGGGGTACTGGGGCCCGAAATTCTGTGCGTGCAGCGGGCATTGAGGTGCGTGGCTCTGCTCTAGACGTTGGTCGTGTGGACCCTTGGCTCACCTTTCTGGACTCTGCGTATTCGTCCGCTAGCCGTGCTGCCTCGGTTAAGTTAGCAGGGCGACGATCTCTCACCCAATCCTGTATGTCTGCCGCCAGATCTTGGAAGAAATGTTCCATCAGGAATAGCTGTAGTACTTCCTCTCCTGTGTTGGCATTGCACCCTCGCACCCAATGTGATGCCGCCCTTTGTATATTGCTGGCCCATTCCATGTGGGACTCTGCAGCCTTCTTTTTAGACTCCCTGAAGCGACGGCGATATGTTTCCGGGGTGACGGCATATCTGGTGAGCAGTGCAGCCTTTACCCGGCGATACTGCGCAATATCTTCCTCAGTAAGCGCCCGAAAAGCCTCATTTGCTTTTCCTGATAGCTTTCCAGCCAAAATAGTGACCCATTGGTCTGGTGGTATTTGGTGTAGTGAGCACTGCCTCTCGAAGTCATCCAAATATCCATCAATTTCTTCCTCACTTTCCACAAACGCTTTGAAGGCAGTGAACGGTATTTTCTTTAGTGTAGCAGCGGGTGGGGGAGTATGAACTGTATGTGCCAAGGGTTGTCTAGCTCTTGCCAGTTCAAGTTCGTGCCCCCTCCTATTTTGTATCTCCGTTCTCGCTTCCCGGAACAGCTGATCTATTAGCTCCACGGATGTTGCTGGGTACATGGATAATCTCCGCTGAACCAGGTTTGTAATTTCCTCCTCCTCGCTGACAGGGGTAGGTTGGTCCACGACCTCCATGGATCGATCCATCTCGTCCAGCTCCAGTAGGTCAGCTATCAGCTCTCTCCGTGGTCGGTTGTTGGCACTCCTTCCTCTGGTTTCCAAGAGATCCTTTAGTGTGGGTCTTTTCAGTTTAGCGTACTGGGATTCCATTCAGCACTTGCGTTGGGGATGAAAAGGACCATCCCACCACTGCCACCAATGTAACGGCTACCCCGGTAGTGAGAGGGTACCAGCCGTTGGAGACGTCCTTTTCTT
Organism: Discoglossus pictus; assembly: GCA_027410445.1. NCBI lineage: Eukaryota > Metazoa > Chordata > Amphibia > Anura > Alytidae > Discoglossus > Discoglossus pictus. Next base: position 270,200 of record JAPZIH010000737.1, read on the forward strand.
AAGCAAGGTGCTGTGCAGTAATGAAATGCTTATTCCCCTCCACGATATCCCATTGTATAATCCAGGAGTGCTGTAAAATGCGGCAGAGTAACGGTACCATAAATCCCCCCCAAAGAACGAGACAATGCTACGTTTTTTGAAGGGTCAAGTAGAACTATATTTTAATGACAGGGAATCTCCTTTTATGCAATGTTGCCCTCTGAAGGGCTACACCCACATAATTATCACAACAGCCAATTATCTGCATGGTTCAACCCCCACGTCTCCTCCCCTCAGATAACAGGTAACACAATTAAAACAGACACAATTTTAACCACATTCTGGATGTACCCCAAATACAGGGGGTACACCTTTAAGTCCCGCACCATTCAATATCTCTCACCCAGGGGAACAACATATACAAAAATGGCATGAATCAGACCAGGGGTTCAAAAGTTAGTAAAAGTATGTTTTTACACATAACACACAGACATTGCACATATCCCCCACACAATACACATATAGGACAATAGGTGAGTCACACCTCCCTGGCAACTTGGATACAATCAGACCTTAATTAGATCATTCTTTGTTCTTATCAGAGAATGAAAACACTTTGGAAAATGCAAGGATCCTTTACAACTTTCTTATCTCTTGAATCTCTGTAACAGGATTATCTATTAGCCTAGGTCTGCAAAAGTCTGGCTAATATTCTGAGCCAATATATTCTGTAGAACATCAACCAATATATATATATAGTAGGATCATATTTTAACCATAATAATCATAAAACAGTTTAAAACAGTGATGGGTTCCGCTACAAGGGGAAAGACTGCGTACAACTGACACTGAGGAGAGGGGACAGACCGAGGACAGGGGACAATGAAGAGAAGGGAAAGACTGATGAGAGGGTACACTGAGGAGAGGGGACAGACTGAGGAGAGGGGACACTGAGGAGAGGGACACTGAGCAGTAGGGACACTGAGGACAGGGGACATACTGAGTAGTGGGGACACTGAGGAGAGGGGACAGACAGAGGAGAAGGGACACTGAGGAGAGGGGACACGGAGGAGAGGGGAAAGACTGAGGACAGGGGACACTCAGGAGAGGGGACAGACTCAGGACAGGGGACACTGGAGAGAGGGACAGACTGAGGAGAGGGGACACTTAGGAGATGGGACACTGAGGAGAGGGGACAGACTTAGGAGAGTAAACAGACTGAGGAAAGGGACACTGGGGAGAGGGGACACTTAGGAGTGGGGACAGCCTGAGGAGAGGGGACACTGAGGAGAGGGGACACACTGACTAGAGGGGACACTGAGGAGAGGGGACAGACTGAAGAGAGGGAACACTGAGGAGAGGGGACAGACTGAGGAGAGGGAACAGACTGAGGAGAGGGACACTGAGGAGAGGGGACACTTAGGAGAGGGGATAGACTTAGGAGAGGGGACACTGAGGTGAGGGGACACTGAGGAGAGGGGACGCAGAGGAGAGAGGACACTGAGGAGAGGGGACAGACTGAGGATAGGGGACATTGAGGAGAGGGGACATAATGAGGAGAGGGGACACTGAGGACAGGGGACACTGAGGAGAGTGAAAAGACTGCGGACAAGGGAAACTGAGGAGAGGGGACAGACTTTGCAGTGGGGACACTGAGAAGAGGAGACAGACTGAGGAAAGGGTACACTGAGGAGAAGGGACACTGATGAGAAGGGACACTGAGGAGAGGGGACGCACAGGAGAGAGGAAACTGAGGAGAGGGGACAGCCTGAGGATAGGGGACAGACTGAGGAGAGGGGACATAATGAGGAGAGGGGAAATAGTGAGGACAGGGGACACTGAGGAGAGGGGAAAGACTGCGGACAAGGGACACTGAGGAGAGGGGACAGACTGAGGACAGGAGAAACTGAGGAGAAGGGACAGACTGAGGACAGGGGACACTGAAGAGTGGGGAAAGACTGATGAGAGGGTACACTGAGGAGAGGGGACACTGAGGAGAGGGGACAGACTGAGGAGAGGGGACACTAAGGAGAGGGTCACTGAGCAGTAGGGACACTGAGAACAGGGGACAGACTGAGCAGTGGGGACACTGAGGAGAGGGGACAGACAGAGGAGAAGGGACACTGAGGAGAGGGGACACTGAGGAGAGGGGAAAGACTGAGGAAAGGGAACACGTAGGAGAGGGAACACTGAGGAGAGGGGACACTGAGGAGAGGTGACATAATGTGTAGAAGGGACACTGAGGAGAGAGAACACTGAAGAGATAGGAAAGACTGAGGACAGGGGACACTGAGGAGAGGGGGCAGACTGAGGATAGGGGACACTTAAGAGAGGGGAAAGACACTGCGGACAAGGGAAACTGAGGAGATTGGACAGACTTTGCAGTGGGGACTCTGAGAAGAGGGGACAGACTGAGGAGAGGGGACACTAAGGAGACAGGAGACTGAGGAGAGGGGACAGACTTAGGAGAGGGAACAGACTGAGGAGAGGGACACAGAGGAGAGGGGACACTAAGGAAAGGGGACAGACTAAGGAGAGGGTACACTGAGGAGAAGGGACAGACTGAGGAGAGGGGAAACTGAGGAGAGGGGACACTGAGGAGAGTTGACAGAATGAGGAGAGGGAACCATGAGGAGAGGGGAAAAACTGAGGTCAGGGGACACTGAGGAGAGGGGAAAGACTGAGGACAGGGGACACTGAGAAGACGGGAAAGACTGAGGAGAGGGAACAGACTGAGGAGAGGGACACTGGGGAGAGGGGACACTTAGGAGAGGGGACAGACTTAGGAGAGGGGACACTGAAGTGAGGGGACACTGAGGAGAGGGGACGCAGAGGAGAGAGGACACTGAGGAGAGGGGACAGACTGAGGAGAGGGGACACTGAGGAGAGGGGACAGACTTAGGAGAGGGGACACTGAGGTGAGGGGACTCTGAAGAGAGGATACACTGAGGAGAAGGGACACTGAGGAGAGGGGACACTGATGAAAGGGGACGCACAGGAGAGAGGACACTGAGGAGAGGGGACAGACTTAGGAGAGGGGACACTGAGGAGAGGGGACACTGAGGAGAGGGGACACTGAGGAGAAGGGACACTGAGGAGAGGGGACACTGACGAAAGGGGACGCACAGGAGAGAGGACACTGAGGAGAGGGGACAGACTGAGGATAGGGGACAGACTGAGGAGAGGGGACATAATGAGGAGAGGGGAAAGAGTGAGGACAGGGGACACTGAGGAGAGGGGAAAGACTGCGGACAAGGGACACTGAGGAGTGGGACAGACTGAGCAGTGGGGACACTGAGGAGAGGGGACAGACAGAGGAGAAGGGACACTGAGGACAACTGACACTGAGGAGAGGGGACAGACTGAGGACAGGGGAAACTGAGGAAAGGGGACACTGAGGAGAGGGCACACTGAGGAGAGGGGACACTGAGGAGAGGGGACGCAGAGGAGAGAGGACACTGAGGAGAGGGGACAGTCTAAGGATAGGGGACACTGAGGAGAGGGGACATAATATGGAAATAAGGAGAGGGGACACTGAGGACAGGGGACACTGAGGAGAGGGGAAAGACTGTGGACAAGGGAAACTGAGGAGAGGGGACAGACTAAGGATAGGGGACACTGAGGAGAGTGGACAGACTGAGGACAGGGGACACTGAAGAGAGGGGAAAGACTGATGAGAGGGTACACTGAGGATAGGGGACACTGAGGAGAGGGGACAGACTGAGGAGAGGGGACACTGAGGAGAGGGGACACTGAACAGAGGGGACACTGAAGAGAGGGGACACTGAGTAAAGGGGACACTGAGGAGAGGTGACATAATGAGGAGAGGGGACACTGAGGAGAATGAACACTGAGGAGAGGGGAAAGACTGAGGACAGAGGACACTCAGGAGAGGGGACAGACTCAGGACAGGGGACACTGAAGAGAGGGGACAGACTGAGGAGAGGGGACACTTAGGAGATGGGACACTGAGGAGAGGGGACAGACTTAGGAGAGTAAACAGACTGAGGAAAGGGACACTGGGGAGAGGGGACACTTAGGAGTGGGGACAGCCTGAGGAGAGGGGACACTGAGGAGAGGGGACACACTGACTAGAGGGGACACTGAGGAGAGGGGACAGACTGAAGAGAGGGAACAGACTGAGGAGAGGGACACTGGGGAGAGGGGACACTTAGGAGAGGGGACAGACTTAGGAGAGGGGACACTGAGGTGAGGGGACACTGAGGAGAGGGGACGCAGAGGAGAGAGGACACTGAGGAGAGGGGACAGACTGAGGATAGGGGACACTAAGGAGAGGGGACATAATGAGGAGAGGGGACACTGAGGACAGGGGACACTGGGGAGAGTGAAAAGACTGTGGACAAGGGAAACTGAGGAGAGGGGACAGACTTTGCAGTGGGGACACTGAGTAGAGGGGACAGACTGAGGAAAGCGGACTCTGAGGATAGGGTACAATGAGGAGAAGGGACACTGAGGAGAGGGGACACTGAGGAGAGGGGACGCACAGGAGAGATGACACTGAGGAGAGGGGACAGACTGAGGATAGGGGACAGACTGAGGAGAGGGGACATAATGAGGAGAGGAGAAAGAGTGAGGACAGTGTACACTGAGGAGAGGGTAATGACTGCGGACAACTGACACTGAGGAGAGGGGACAGACTGAGGACAGGGGAAACTGAGGATAGGGGACAGACTGAGGACAGGGGACACTGAAGAGAAGGGAAAGACTGATGAGAGGGTACACTGAGGAGAGGGGACACTGAGGAGAGGGGACAGACTGAGGAGAGGGGACACTGAGGAGAGGGACACTGAGCAGTAGGGACACTGAGGACAGGGGACAGACTGAGCAGTGGGGACACTGAGGAGAGGGGACAGACAGAGGAGAAGGGACACTGAGGAGAGGGGACACTGAGGAGAGGGGAAAGACTGAGGACAGGGGACACTCAGGAGAGGGGACAGACTCAGGACAGGGGACACTGAGGAGAGGGGACAGACTGAGGAGAGGGGACACTTAGGAGATAGGACACTGAGGAGAGGGGACAGACTTAGGAGAGTAAACAGACTGAGGAAAGGGACACTGGGGAGAAGGGACACTTAGGAGTGGGGACAGCCTGAGGAGAGGGGACACTGAGGAGAGGGGACACACTGACTAGAGGGGACACTGAGGAGAGGGGACAGACTGAAGAGAGGGCACACTGAGGAGAGGGGACACACTGAGGAGAGGGAAAAGTCTGAGGAGAGGGACACTGGGGAGAGGGGACACTTAGGAGAGGGGATAGACTTAGGAGAGGGGACACTGAGGTGAGGGGACACTGAGGAGAAGGGACACTGAGGAGAGGGGACACTGAGGAGAGGGGATGCAGAGGAGAGAGGACACTGAGGAGAGTGGACAGACTGAGGATAGGGGACACTGAGGAGAGGGGACATAATGAGGAGAGGGGACACTGATGACAGGGGACACTGAGGAGAGGGGAAAGACTGCAGACAAGGGACACTGAGGAGAGGGGACAGACTGAGGACAGGTGACACTGAGGAGAGGGGACAGACTGAGGACAGGGGACACTAAAGAGAGGGGAAAGACTGATGAGAGGGTACACTGAGGAGAGGGGACAGACTGAGGAGAGGGGAAACTGAGGAGAGGTGACACTGAGCAGTAGGGACAATGAGGAGAGGGGACAGACTGAGCAGTGGGGACACTTAGGAGAGGGGACAGACTGAGGAGAAGGGACACTGAGCAGAGGGGACACTGAAGAAAGGGGACACTGAAGAGAGGGGACACTGAGGAGAGGTGACATAATGAGGAGAGGGGACACTAAGGAAAGGGAACTCTGAGGAGAGAGTACAGACTGAGCAGTGTGGACACTGCGAAGAGGGGAAAGACTAAAGAGAGGTGACACTGAGGAGAGGGGACACTGAGGAGAGGGGACAGACTGAGGAAAGGGGACACTGAGGAGAGGGGACACTGAGGAGAAGGGACACTGAGGAGAGGGGACACTGAGGAGAGGTGACGCAGAGGAGAGAGGACACTGAGGAGAGGGTACAGACTGAAGAGAGGGGACACTGATTAGAGGGGAAAGACTGCGGACAAGGGACACTGAGGAGAGGGGACAGACAGAGGACAGGGGACACCGAGGAGAGGGGACAGACTGAGGGCAGGGGACATTGAAGAGAGGGGAAAGACTGATGAGAGGGTACACTGAGTAGAGGGGACACTGAGGAGAGGGGAAACTGAGCAGTAGGTGCACTGAGGACAGGGGACAGACTGAGGAGTGGGGACACTGCGGATAGGGGACAGACTGAGGAGAAGGGACACTGAGGAGAGGGGACACTGGGGAGAGGGAAAACTTAGGAGAGGGGACAGACTGAGGAAAGGGGACACTGAGGAGAGGGCACACTGAGGAGAAGGGACACTGAGGAGAGGGGACACTAAGGGGAGAAGAGAGACTGAGGATAAGGGACACTGAGGAGAGGGGACATAATGAGGAGAGGGGACACTGAGGACAGGGGAGACTGAGGAGAGGGGACCGACTAAGCATTGGGGACACTGAGAAGAGGGGACAGAATAAAGAGTGGGGACACTGAGGAGAGGGGACAGACTGAGGAGAAGGGACACTGAGGAGAGGTGACACTGGGGAGAGAGGGAAACTTAGGAGAGGGGACAGACTTAGGATAGGGGACACTGAGGAGAGGGCACACTGAGGAGAAGGGACACTGAGGAGAAGGGACACTGAGGAAATGGGACACTGAGGAGAGGGGACGGAGAGGAGAGAGGACACTGAGGAGAGGGGACAGTCTGAGGATAGGGGACACTGAGGAGAGGGGGCAGACTGAGGATAGGGGACACTGAAGAGAGGGGAAAGACACTGCGGACAAGGGAAACTGAGGAGATTGGACAGACTTTGCAGTGGGGACTCTGAGAAGAGGGGACAGACTGAGGAGAGGGGACACTAAGGAGACAGGAGACTGAGGAGAGGGGACAGACTTAGGAGAGGGAACAGACTGAGGAGAGGGACACAGAGGAGAGGGGACACTAAGGAAAGGGGACAGACTAAGGAGAGGGTACACTGAGGAGAAGGGACAGACTGAGGAGAGGGGAAACTGAGGAGAGGGGACACTGAGGAGAGTTGACAGAATGAGGAGGAGGAACACTGAGGAGAGGTGAAAAACTGAGGTCAGGGGACACTGAGGAGAGGGGAAAGACTGAGGACAGGGGACACTGAGAAGACGGGACAGACTGAGGAGAGGGAACAGATTGAGGAGAGGGACACTGGGGAGAGGGGACACTGAGGAGAGGGGACGCAGAGGAGAGAGGACACTGAGGAGAGGGGACAGACTGAGGATAGGGGACACTGAGAAGAGGGGACATAATGAAGAGAGGGGACACTGAGGACATTGGACACTGAGGAGAGTGAAAAGACTGCGGACAAGGGAAACTGAGGAGAGGGGACAGACTTTGCAGTGGGGACACTGAGAAGAGGGGACAGACTGAGGAAAGGGGACTCTGACGAGAGGGGACACTGCGGAGAAGGGACACTGAGGAGAGGGGACACTGAGGAAAGGGGACGCACAGGAGAGAGGACACTGAGGAGAGGGGACAGACTGAGGATAGGGGACAGACTGAGGAGAGGGGACATAATGAGGAGAGGGGAAAGAGTGAGGACAGGGGACACTGAGGAGAGAGGAAAGACTGCGGACAAGGGACACTGAGGAGAGGGGACAGACTGAGCAGTGGGGACACTGAGGAGAGGGGACAGACAGAGGAGAAGGGACACTAAGGAGAGGGGACACTGAGGAGAGGGGAAAGACTGAGAAAAGGGAACACGTAGGAGAGGGAACACTGAATAGAGGGGACACTGAGGAGAGGGGACACTGAGGAGAGGTGACATAATGAGTAGAGGGGACACTGAGGAAAGGGAACACTGAAAAGATAGGAAAGACTGAGGACAGGGGACACTGAGGAGAGGGGGCAGACTGAGGATAGGGGACACTGAAGAGAGGGGAAAGACACTGCGGACAAGGGAACAGACTGAGGAGAGGGACAGACTTTGCAGTGGGGACTCTGAGAAGAGGGGACAGACTGAGGAGAGGGGACACTAAGGAGACGGGAGACTGAGGAGAGGGGACAGACTTAGGAGAGGGAACAGACTGAGGAGAGGGACACCGGGGAGAGGGGGCACTTAGGAGAGGGGACAGAAAGAGGAGAGGGGACACTGAGGAGAGGGGACACACTGAGGAGAGGGGACACTGAGGAGAGGGGACAGACTGAGGAGAGGGGTCACTGAGGAGAGGGGACAGACTGAGGAGAGGGAACAGACTGAGGAGAGGGAACAGACTGAGGAGAGGGACACTCGGAAGAGGGGACACTTAAGAATGGGGACAGAGTGAGGAGAGGGGATACTGAGGAGAGGGGACACACTGAGGAGAGGGGACACTGAGGAGAGGGGACAGACTGAGGAGAGGGGACAGATTGAGGAGAGGGGACACTTATGAGATGGGACCAACTGAGTAGTGGTGACACTGTGGAGAGGAGACATTGAGGAAAGGGGACAAACTGTGGAGAGAGGACACTGAGGAAAAGGGACAGACTGAGTAGAGGGGACACAGAGGAGAGGGGACACTAAGGAAAGGGGAAAGACTAAGGATAGGGTACACTGAGGAGAAGGGACAGACTGAGGAGAGGGGAAACTGAGGAGAGGGGACACTGAGGAGAGTTGACAGAATGAGGAGGAGGAACACTGAGGAGAGGGGAAAAACTGAGGTCAGGGGACACTGAGGAGAGGGGAAAGACTGAGGACAGGGGACACTGAGAAGACGGGACAGACTGAGGAGAGGGAACAGACTGAGGAGAGGGACACTGGGGAGAGGGGACACTGAGGAGAGGGGACGCAGAGGAGAGAGGACACTGAGGAGAGGGGACAGACTGAGGATAGGGGACACTGAGAAGAGGGGACATAATGAGGAGAGGGGACACTGAGGACATTGGACACTGAGGAGAGTGAAAAGACTGCGGACAAGGGAAACTGAGGAGAGGGGACAGACTTTGCAGTGGGGACACTGAGAAGAGGGGACAGACTGAGGAAAGGGGACTCTGACGAGAGGGGACACTGAGGAGAAGGGACACTGAGGAGAGGGGACACTGAGGAAAGGGGACGCACAGGAGAGAGGACACTGAGGAGAGGGGACAGACTGAGGATAGGGGACAGACTGAGGAGAGGGGACATAATGAGGAGAGGGGAAAGAGTGAGGACAGGGGACACTGAGGAGAGAGGAAAGCCTGCGGACAAGGGACACTGAGGAGAGGGGACAGACTGAGCAGTGGGGACACTGAGGAGAGGGGACAGACAGAGGAGAAGGGACACTGAGGAGAGGGGACACTGAGGAGAGGGGAAAAACTTAGAAAAGGGAACATGTAGGAGAGGGAACACTGAATAGAGGGGACACTGAGGAGAGGGGACACTGTGGAGAGGTGACATAATGAGTAGAGGGGACACTGAGGAGAGGGAACACTGAAAAGATAGGAAAGACTGAGGACAGGGGACACTGAGGAGAGGGGGCAGACTGAGGATAGGGGACACTGAAGAGAGGGGAAAGACACTGCGGACAAGGGAAACTGAGGAGAGGGGACAGACTTTGCAGTGGGGACTCTGAGAAGAGGGGACAGACTGAGGAGAGGGGACACTGAGAAGACGGGACACTGAGGAGAGGGAACAGACTGAGGAGAGGGACACCGGGGAGAGGGGGCACTTAGGAGAGGGGACAGAAAGAGGAGAGGGGACACTGAGGAGAGGGGACACACTGAGGAGAGGGGACACTGAGGAGAGTGGACAGACTGAGGAGAGGGGTCACTGAGGAGAGGGGACAGACTGAGGAGAGGGAACAGACTGAGGAGAGGGACACTGGGAAGAGGGGACACTTAAGAGTGGGGACAGAGTGAGGAGAGGGGATACTGAGGAGAGGGGACACACTGAGGAGAGGGGACACTGAGGAGAGGGGACAGACTGAGGAGAGGGGACAGATTGAGGAGAGGGGACACTTATGAGATGGGACCAACTGAGTAGTGGTGACACTGTGGAGAGGAGACATTGAGGAAAGGGGACAAACTGTGGAGAGAGGACACTGAGGAAAAGGGACAGACTGAGAAGAGGGGACACAGAGGAGAGGGGACACTAAGGAAAGGGGACAGACTAAGGAGAGGGGACACTGAGGAGAGGGGACAGACTGAGGAGAGGGGACACTGAGGAGAGGGGACACTGAGGAGAGTTGACAGAATGAGGAGAGGCAACACTGAGGAGAGGGGAAAAACTGATGTCGGGGACACTGAGGAGAGGGGAAAGACTGAGGACAGGGGACACTGAAGAGAGGGGAAAGACTGAGGAGAGGGAACAGACTGAGGAGAGGGACACTGGGGAGAGGGGACACTTAGGAGAGGGGACAGACTTAGGAGAGGGGACACTGAGGTGAGGGGACACTGAGGAGAGGGGACGCAGAGGAGAGAGGACACTGAGGAGAGGGGACAGACTGAGGATAGGGGACACTGAGGAGAGGGGACAGACTGAGGAGAGGGGACACTGAGGAGAGGGGACTCTGAAGAGAGGATACACTGAGGAGAAGGGACACTGAGGAGAGGGGACACTGATGAAAGGGGACGCACAGGAGAGAGGACACTGAGGAGAGGGGACAGACTTAGGAGAGGGGACACTGAGGTGAGGGGACTCTGAGGAGAGGGGACACTGAGGAGAAGGGACACTGAGGAGAGGGGACACTGACGAAAGGGGACGCACAGGAGAGAGGACACTGAGGAGAGGGGACAGACTGAGGATAGGGGACAGACTGAGGAGAGGGGACATAATGAGGAGAGGGGAAAGAGTGAGGACAGGGGACACTGAGGAGAGGGGAAAGACTGCGGACAAGGGACACTGAGGAGTGGGACAGACTGAGCAGTGGGGACACTGAGGAGAGGGGACAGACAGAGGAGAAGGGACACTGAGGACAACTGACACTGAGGAGAGGGGACAGACTGAGGACAGGGGAAACTGAGGAAAGGGGACACTGAGGAGAGGGCACACTGAGGAGAGGGGACACTGAGGAGAGGGGACGCAGAGGAGAGAGGACACTGAGGAGAGGGGACAGTCTAAGGATAGGGGACACTGAGGAGAGGGGACATAATATGGAAATAAGGAGAGGGGACACTGAGGACAGGGGACACTGAGGAGAGGGGAAAGACTGTGGACAAGGGAAACTGAGGAGAGGGGACAGACTAAGGATAGGGGACACTGAGGAGAGTGGACAGACTGAGGACAGGGGACACTGAAGAGAGGGGAAAGACTGATGAGAGGGTACACTGAGGATAGGGGACACTGAGGAGAGGGGACAGACTGAGGAGAGGGGACACTGAGGAGAGGGGACACTGAACAGAGGGGACACTGAAGAGAGGGGACACTGAGTAAAGGGGACACTGAGGAGAGGTGACATAATGAGGAGAGGGGACACTGAGGAGAATGAACACTGAGGAGAGGGGAAAGACTGAGGACAGAGGACACTCAGGAGAGGGGACAGACTCAGGACAGGGGACACTGAAGAGAGGGGACAGACTGAGGAGAGGGGACACTTAGGAGATGGGACACTGAGGAGAGGGGACAGACTTAGGAGAGTAAACAGACTGAGGAAAGGGACACTGGGGAGAGGGGACACTTAGGAGTGGGGACAGCCTGAGGAGAGGGGACACTGAGGAGAGGGGACACACTGACTAGAGGGGACACTGAGGAGAGGGGACAGACTGAAGAGAGGGAACCGACTGAGGAGAGGGACACTGGGGAGAGGGGACACTTAGGAGAGGGGACAGACTTAGGAGAGGGGACACTGAGGTGAGGGGACACTGAGGAGAGGGGACGCAGAGGAGAGAGGACACTGAGGAGAGGGGACAGACTGAGGATAGGGGACACTAAGGAGAGGGGACATAATGAGGAGAGGGGAAACTGAGGACAGGGGACACTGGGGAGAGTGAAAAGACTGTGGACAAGGGAAACTGAGGAGAGGGGACAGACTTTGCAGTGGGGACACTGAGTAGAGGGGACAGACTGAGGAAAGCGGACTCTGAGGATAGGGTACAATGAGGAGAAGGGACACTGAGGAGAGGGGACACTGAGGAGAGGGGACGCACAGGAGAGATGACACTGAGGAGAGGGGACAGACTGAGGATAGGGGACAGACTGGGGAGAGGGGACATAATGAGGAGAGGAGAAAGAGTGAGGACAGTGTACACTGAGGAGAGGGTAATGACTGCGGACAACTGACACTGAGGAGAGGGGACAGACTGAGGACAGGGGAAACTGAGGATAGGGGACAGACTGAGGACAGGGGACACTGAAGAGAAGGGAAAGACTGATGAGAGGGTACACTGAGGAGAGGGGACACTGAGGAGAGGGGACAGACTGAGGAGAGGGGACACTGAGGAGAGGGACACTGAGCAGTAGGGACACTGAGGACAGGGGACAGACTGAGCAGTGGGGACACTGAGGAGAGGGGACAGACAGAGGAGAAGGGACACTGAGGAGAGGGGACACTGAGGAGAGGGGAAAGACTGAGGACAGGGGACACTCAGGAGAGGGGACAGACTCAGGACAGGGGACACTGAAGAGAGGGGACACTGAGGAGAGGGGACACTTAGGAGATAGGACACTGAGGAGAGGGGACAGACTTAGGAGAGTAAACAGACTGAGGAAAGGGACACTGGGGAGAGGGGACACTTAGGAGTGGGGACAGCCTGAGGAGAGGGGACACTGAGGAGAGGGGACACACTGACTAGAGGGGACACTGAGGAGAGGGGACAGACTGAAGAGAGGGCACACTGAGGAGAGGGGACACACTGAGGAGAGGGAAAAGTCTGAGGAGAGGGACACTGGGGAGAGGGGACACTTAGGAGAGGGGATAGACTTAGGAGAGGGGACACTGAGGTGAGGGGACACTGAGGAGAAGGGACACTGAGGAGAGGGGACACTGAGGAGAGGGGATGCAGAGGAGAGAGGACACTGAGGAGAGTGGACAGACTGAGGATAGGGGACACTGAGGAGAGGGGACATAATGAGGAGAGGGGACACTGATGACAGGGGACACTGAGGAGAGGGGAAAGACTGCAGACAAGGGACACTGAGGAGAGGGGACAGACTGAGGACAGGTGACACTGAGGAGAGGGGACAGACTGAGGACAGGGGACACTAAAGAGAGGGGAAAGACTGATGAGAGGGTACACTGAGGAGAGGGGACAGACTGAGGAGAGGGGAAACTGAGGAGAGGTGACACTGAGCAGTAGGGACAATGAGGAGAGGGGACAGACTGAGCAGTGGGGACACTTAGGAGAGGGGACAGACTGAGGAGAAGGGACACTGAGCAGAGGGGACACTGAAGAAAGGGGACACTGAAGAGAGGGGACACTGAGGAGAGGTGACATAATGAGGAGAGGGGACACTAAGGAAAGGGAACTCTGAGGAGAGAGTACAGACTGAGCAGTGGGGACACTGCGAAGAGGGGAAAGACTAAAGAGAGGTGACACTGAGGAGAGGGGACACTGAGGAGAGGGGACAGACTGAGGAAAGGGGACACTGAGGAGAGGGGACACTGAGGAGAAGGGACACTGAGGAGAGGGGACACTGAGGAGAGGTGACGCAGAGGAGAGAGGACACTGAGGAGAGGGTACAGACTGAAGAGAGGGGACACTGATTAGAGGGGAAAGACTGCGGACAAGGGACACTGAGGAGAGGGGACAGACAGAGGACAGGGGACACCGAGGAGAGGGGACAGACTGAGGGCAGGGGACATTGAAGAGAGGGGAAAGACTGATGAGAGGGTACACTGAGTAGAGGGGACACTGAGGAGAGGGGAAACTGAGCAGTAGGTGCACTGAGGACAGGGGACAGACTGAGGAGTGGGGACACTGAGGATAGGGGACAGACTGAGGAGAAGGGACACTGAGGAGAGGGGACACTGGGGAGAGGGAAAACTTAGGAGAGGGGACAGACTGAGGAAAGGGGACACTGAGGAGAGGGCACACTGAGGAGAAGGGACACTGAGGAGAGGGGACACTAAGGGGAGAAGAGAGACTGAGGATAAGGGACACTGAGGAGAGGGGACATAATGAGGAGAGGGGACACTGAGGACAGGGGAGACTGAGGAGAGGGGACCGACTAAGCATTGGGGACACTGAGAAGAGGGGACAGAATAAAGAGTGGGGACACTGAGGAGAGGGGACAGACTGAGGAGAAGGGACACTGAGGAGAGGTGACACTGGGGAGAGAGGGAAACTTAGGAGAGGGGACAGACTTAGGATAGGGGACACTGAGGAGAGGGCACACTGAGGAGAAGGGACACTGAGGAGAAGGGACACTGAGGAGAAGGGACACTGAGGAGAGGGGACGGAGAGGAGAGAGGACACTGAGGAGAGGGGACAGTCTGAGGATAGGGGACACTGAGGAGAGGGGACATAATGAGGAGAGGGGACACTGAGGACAGGGGACACTGAGGAGAGGGGAAAGACTGTGGACAAGGGAAACTGAGGAGAGGGGACAGACTGAGGATAGGGGACACTGAGGAGAGTGGACAGACTGAGGACAGGGGACACTGAAGAGAGGGGAAAGACTGATGAGAGGGTACACTGAGGATAGGGGACTCTGAGGAGAGGGGACACTGAGCAGAGGGGACACTGAAGAGAGGGGACACTGAGTAAAGGGGACACTGAGGAGAGGTGACATAATGAGGAGAGGGGAAACTGAGGAGAGTGAACACTGAGGAGAGGGGAAAGACTGAGGCCAGGGGACACTGAGGAGAGGGGACAGACTCAGGACAGGGGACACTGAAGAGAGGGGACAGACTGAGGAGAGGGGACACTTAGGAGATGGGACACTGAGGAGAGGGGACAGACTTAGGAGAGTAAACAGACTGAGGAAAGGGACACTGGGGAGAGGGGACACTTAGGAGTGGGGACAGCCTGAGGAGAGGGGACACTGAGGAGAGGGGACACACTGACTAGAGGGGACACTGAGGAGAGGGGACAGACAGAGGAGAAGGGACACTGAGGACAACTGACACTGAGGAGAGGGGACAGACTGAGGACAGGGGAAACTGAGGAAAGGGGACACTGAGGAGAGGGCACACTGAGGAGAGGGGACACTGAGGAGAGGGGACGCAGAGGAGAGAGGACACTGAGGAGAGGGGACAGTCTAAGGATAGGGGACACTGAGGAGAGGGTACATAATAAGGAAATAAGGATAGGGGACACTGAGGACAGGGGACACTGAGGAGAGGGGAAAGACTGTGGACAAGGGAAACTGAGGAGAGGGGACAGACTGAGGATAGGGGACACTGTGGAGAGTGGACAGACTGAGGATAGGGGACACTGAAGAGAGGGGAAAGACTGATGAGAGGGTACACTGAGGATAGGGGACACTGAGGAGAGGGGACAGACTGAGGAGAGGGGACACTGAGGAGAGGGGACACTGAGCAGAGGGGACACTGAAGAGAGGGGACACTGAGTAAAGGGGACACTGAGGAGAGGTGACATAATGAGGAGAGGGGACACTGAGGAGAATGAACACTGAGGAGAGGGGAAAGACTGAGGACAGGGGACACTCAGGAGAGGGGACAGACTCAGGACAGGGGACACTGAAGAGAGGGGACAGACTGAGGAGAGGGGACACTTAGGAGATGGGACACTGAGGAGAGGGGACAGACTTAGGAGAGTAAACAGACTGAGGAAAGGGACACTGGGGAGAGGGGACAGCCTGAGGAGAGGGGACACTGAGGAGAGGGGACACACTGACTAGAGGGGACACTGAGGAGAGGGGAAGACTGAAGAGAGGGAACAGACTGAGGACAACTGACACTTAGGAGAGGGGACAGACTTAGGAGAGGGGACACTGAGGTGAGGGGACACTGAGGAGAGGGGACGCAGAGGAGAGAGGACACTGAGGAGAGGGGACAGACTGAGGATAGGGGACACTAAGGAGAGGGAACATAATGAGGAGAGGGGAAACTGAGGACAGGGGACACTGGGGAGAGTGAAAAGACTGTGGACAAGGGAAACTGAGGAGAGGGGACAGACTTTGCAGTGGGGACACTGAGTAGAGGGGACAGGTTGAGGAAAGCGGACTCTGAGGATAGGGTACAATGAGGAGAAGGGACACTGAGGAGAGGGGACACTGAGGAGAGGGGACACACAGGAGAGATGACACTGAGGAGAGGGGACAGACTGAGGATAGGGGACAGACTGGGGAGAGGGGACATAATGAGGAGAGGAGAAAGAGTGAGGACAGTGTACACTGAGGAGAGGGTAATGACTGCGGACAACTGACACTGAGGAGAGGGGACAGACTGAGGACAGGGGAAACTGAGGATAGGGGACAGACTGAGGACAGGGGACACTGAAGAGAAGGGAAAGACTGATGAGAGGGTACACAGACGAGAGGGGACACTGAGGAGAGGGGACAGACTGAGGAGAGGGGACACTGAGGAGAGGTGACATAATGAGTAGAGGGGACACTGAGGAGAGGGAACACTGAAAAGATAGGAAAGACTGAGGACAGGGGACACTGAGGAGAGGGGGCAGACTGAGGATAGGGGACACTGAAGAGAGGGGAAAGACACTGCGGACAAGGGAAACTGAGGAGAGGGGACAGACTTTGCAGTAGGGACTCTGAGAAGAGGGGACAGACTGAGGAGAGGGGACACTGAGAAGACGGGACACTGAGGAGAGGGGACAGACTTAGGAGAGGGAACAGACTGAGGAGAGGGACACCGGGGAGAGGGGGCACTTAGGAGAGGGGACAGAAAGAGGAGAGGGGACACTGAGGAGAGGGGACACACTGAGGAGAGGGGACACTGAGGAGAGGGGACAGACTGAGGAGAGGGGTCACTGAGGAGAGGGGACAGACTGAGGAGAGGGAACAGACTGAGGAGAGGGACACTGGGAAGAGGGGACACTTAAGAGTGGGGACAGAGTGAGGAGAGGGGATACTGAGGAGAGGGGACACACTGAGGAGAGGGGACACTGAGGAGAGGGGACAGACTGAGGAGAGGGGACAGATTGAGGAGAGGGGACACTTATGAGATGGGACCAACTGAGTAGTGGTGACACTGTGGAGAGGAGACATTGAGGAAAGGGGACAAACTGTGGAGAGAGGACACTGAGGAAAAGGGACAGACTGAGAAGAGGGGACACAGAGGAGAGGGGACACTAAGGAAAGGGGACAGACTAAGGAGAGGGTACACTGAGGAGAAGGGACAGACTGAGGAGAGGGGAAACTGAGGAGAGGGGACACTGAGGAGAGTTGACAGAATGAGGAGAGGGAACACTGAGGAGAGGGGAAAAACTGAGGTCAGGGGACACAGAGGAGAGGGGAAAGACTGAGGACAGGGGACACTGAGAAGACGGGACAGACTGAGGAGAGGGAACAGACTGAGGAGAGGGACACTGGGGAGAGGGGACACTTAGGAGAGGGGACAGACTTAGGAGAGGGGACACTGAGGTGAGGGGACACTGAGGAGAGGGGACGCAGAGGAGAGAGGACACTGAGGAGAGGGGACAGACTGAGGATAGGTGACACTGAGGAGAGGGGACATAATGAGGAGAGGGGACACTGAGGACAGGGGACACTGAGGAGAGTGAAAAGACTGCGGACAAGGGAAACTGAGGAGAGGGGACAGACTTTGCAGTGGGGACACTGAGAAGAGGGGACAGACTGAGGAAAGGGGACTCTGAGGAGAGGGGACACTGAGGAGAAGGGACACTGAGGAGAGGGGACACTGATGAAAGGGGACGCACAGGAGAGAGGACACTGAGGAGAGGGGACAGACTGAGGATAGGGGACAGACTGAGGAGAGGGGACATAATGAGGAGAGGGGAAAGAGTGAGGACAGGGGACACTGAGGAGAGGAGAAAGACTGCAGACAAGGGACACTGAGGAGTGGGACAGACTGAGCAGTGGGGACACTGAGGAGAGGGGACAGACAGAGGAGAAGGGACACTGAGGACAACTGACACTGAGGAGAGGGGACAGACTGAGGACAGGGGAAACTGAGGAAAGGGGACACTGAGGAGAGGGCACACTGAGGAGAGGGGACACTGAGGAGAGGGGACGCAGAGGATAGGGGACACTGAGGAGAGGGGACATAATATGGAAATAAGGAGAGGGGACACTGAGGACAGGGGACACTGAGGAGAGGGGAAAGACTGTGGACAAGGGAAACTGAGGAGAGGGGACAGACTGAGGATAGGGGACACTGAGGAGAGTGGACAGACTGAGGATAGGGGACACTGAAGAGAGGGGAAAGACTGATGAGAGGGTACACTGAGGATAGGGGACACTGAGGAGAGGGGACAGACTGAGGAGAGGGGACACTGAGCAGAGGGGACACTGAAGAGAGGGGACACTGAAGAGAGGGGACATAATGAGGAGAGGGGAAACTGAGGAGAGTAAACACTGAGGAGAGGGGAAAGACTGAGGCCAGGGGACACTGAGGAGAGGGGACAGACTCAGGACAGGGGACACTGAAGAGAGGGGACAGACTGAGGAGAGGGGACACTTAGGAGATGGGACACTGAGGAGAGGGGACAGACTTAGGAGAGTAAACAGACTGAGGAAAGGGACACTGGGGAGAGGGGACACTTAGGAGTGGGGACAGCCTGAGGAGAGTGGACACTGAGGAGAGGGGACACACTGACTAGAGGGGACACTGAGGAGAGGGGACAGACAGAGGAGAAGGGACACTGAGGACAACTGACACTGAGGAGAGGGGACAGACTGAGGACAGGGGAAACTGAGGAAAGAGGACACTGAGGAGAGGGCACACTGAGGAGAGGGGACACTGAGGAGAGGGGACGCAGAGGAGAGAGGACACTGAGGAGAGGGGACAGTCTAAGGATAGGGGACACTGAGGAGAGGGTACATAATAAGGAAATAAGGATAGGGGACACTGAGGACAGTGTACACTGAGGAGAGGGTAATGACTGCGGACAACTGACACTGAGGAGAGGGGACAGACTGAGGACAGGGGAAACTGAGGATAGGGGACAGACTGAGGACAGGGGACACTGAAGAGAAGGGAAAGACTGATGAGAGGGTACACTGAGGAGAGGGGACACTGAGGAGAGGGGACAGACTGAGGAGAGGGGACACTGAGGAGAGGTGACATAATGAGTAGAGGGGACACTGAGGAGAGGGAACACTGAAAAGATAGGAAAGACTGAGGACAGGGGACACTGAGGAGAGGGGGCAGACTGAGGATAGGGGACACTGAAGAGAGGGGAAAGACACTGCGGACAAGGGAAACTGAGGAGAGGGGACAGACTTTGCAGTAGGGACTCTGAGAAGAGGGCACAGACTGAGGAGAGGGGACACTGAGGAGACGGGACACTGAGGAGAGGGGACAGACTTAGGAGAGGGAACACTGAGGAGAGGGGACACACTGAGGAGAGGGGACAGACTGAGGATAGGGGACACTGAGGAGAGGGGACATAATGAGGAGAGGGGACACTGAGGACAGGGGACACTGAGGAGAGTGAAAAGACTGCGGACAAGGGTAACTGAGGAGAGGGGACACTTAGGAGACTTTCTAGTGGGGACACTGAGAAGAGGGGACAGACTGAGGAAAGGGGACTCTGAGGAGAGGGGACACTGAGGAGAAGGGACACTGAGGAGAGGGGACACTGACGAAAGGGGACGCACAGGAGAGAGGACACTGAGGAGAGGGGACAGACTGAGGATAGGGGACAGACTGAGGAGAGGGGACATAATGAGGAGAGGGGAAAGAGTGAGGACAGGGGACACTGAGGAGAGGAGAAAGACTGCAGACAAGGGACACTGAGGAGTGGGAAAGACTGAGCAGTGGGGACACTGAGGAGAGGGGACAGACAGAGGAGAAGGGACACTGAGGACAACTGACACTGAGGAGAGGGGACAGACTGAGGACAGGGGAAACTGAGGAAAGGGGACACTGAGGAGAGGGCACACTGAGGAGAGGGGACACTGAGGAGAGGGGACGCAGAGGATAGGGGACACTGAGGAGAGGGGACATAATATGGAAATAAGGAGATAGGACACTGAGGACAGTGGACACTGAGGAGAGGGGAAAGACTGTGGACAAGGGAAACTGAGGAGAGGGGACAGACTGAGGATAGGGGACACTGAGGAGAGGGGACACTTAGGAGTGGGGACAGCCTGAGGAGAGGGGACACTGAGGAGAGGGGACACACTGACTAGAGGGGACACTGAGGAGAGGGGACAGACAGAGGAGAAGGGACACTGAGGACAACTGACACTGAGGAGAGGGGACAGACTGAGGACAGGGGAAACTGAGGAAAGGGGACACTGAGGAGAGGGCACACTGAGGAGAGGGGACACTGAGGAGAGGGGACGCAGAGGAGAGAGGACACTGAGGAGAGGGGACAGTCTAAGGATAGGGGACACTGAGGAGAGGGTACATAATAAGGAAATAAGGATAGGGGACACTGAGGACAGGGGACACTGAGGAGAGGGGAAAGACTGTGGACAAGGGAAACTGAGGAGAGGGGACAGACTGAGGATAGGGGACACTGTGGAGAGTGGACAGACTGAGGATAGGGGACACTGAAGAGAGGGGAAAGACTGATGAGAGGGTACACTGAGGATAGGGGACACTGAGGAGAGGGGACAGACTGAGGAGAGGGGACACTGAGGAGAGGGGACACTGAGCAGAGGGGACACTGAAGAGAGGGGACACTGAGTAAAGGGGACACTGAGGAGAGGTGACATAATGAGGAGAGGGGACACTGAGGAGAATGAACACTGAGGAGAGGGGAAAGACTGAGGACAGGGGACACTCAGGAGAGGGGACAGACTCAGGACAGGGGACACTGAAGAGAGGGGACAGACTGAGGAGAGGGGACACTTAGGAGATGGGACACTGAGGAGAGGGGACAGACTTAGAAGTGGGGACAGCCTGAGGAGAGGGGACACTGAGGAGAGGGGACACACTGACTAGAGGGGACACTGAGGAGAGGGGAAGACTGAAGAGAGGGAACAGACTGAGGAGAGGGACACTGGGGAGAAGGGACACTTAGGAGAGGGGACAGACTTAGGAGAGGGGACACTGAGGTGAGGGGACACTGAGGAGAGGGGACGCAGAGGAGAGAGGACACTGAGGAGAGGGGACAGACTGAGGATAGGGGACACTAAGGAGAGGGAACATAATGAGGAGAGGGGAAACTGAGGACAGGGGACACTGGGGAGAGTGAAAAGACTGTGGACAAGGGAAACTGAGGAGAGGGGACAGACTTTGCAGTGGGGACACTGAGTAGAGGGGACAGGTTGAGGAAAGCGGACTCTGAGGATAGGGTATAATGAGGAGAAGGGACACTGAGGAGAGGGGACACTGAGGAGAGGGGACACACAGGAGAGATGACACTGAGGAGAGGGGACAGACTGAGGATAGGGGACAGACTGGGGAGAGGGGACATAATGAGGAGAGGAGAAAGAGTGAGGACAGTGTACACTGAGGAGAGGGTAATGACTGCGGACAACTGACACTGAGGAGAGGGGACAGACTGAGGACAGGGGAAACTGAGGATAGGGGACAGACTGAGGACAGGGGACACTGAAGAGAAGGGAAAGACTGATGAGAGGGTACACTGAGGAGAGGGGACACTGAGGAGAGGGGACAGACTGAGGAGAGGGGACACTGAGGAGAGGGGACAGACTGAGGAGAGGGGACACTTAGGAGATGGGACACTGAGTAGAGGGGACAGACTTAGGAGAGTAAACAGACTGAGGAAAGGGACACTGGGGAGAGGGGACACTTAGGAGTGGGGACAGCCTGAGGAGAGTGGACACTGAGGAGAGGGGACACACTGACTAGAGGGGACACTGAGGAGAGGGGACAGACAGAGGAGAAGGGACACTGAGGACAACTGACACTGAGGAGAGGGGACAGACTGAGGACAGGGAAAACTGAGGAAAGGGGACACTGAGGAGAGGGCACACTGAGGAGAGGGGACACTGAGGAGAGGGGACGCAGAGGAGAGAGGACACTGAGTAGAGGGGACAGTCTAAGGATAGGGGACACTGAGGAGAGGGGACATAATATGGAAATAAGGAGAGGGGACACTGAGGACAGGGGACACTGAGGAGAGGGGAAAGACTGTGGACAAGGGAAACTGAGGAGAGGGGACAGACTGAGGATAGGGGACACTGAGGAGAGTGGACAGACTGAGGATAGGGGACACTGAAGAGAGGGGAAAGACTGATGAGAGGGTACACTGAGGATAGGGGACACTGAGGAGAGGGGACAGACTGAGGAGAGGGGACACTGAGGAGAGGGGACACTGAGCAGAGGGGACACTGAGTAAAGGGGACACTGAGGAGAGGTGACATAATGAGGAGAGGGGACACTGAGGAGAATGAACACTGAGGAGAGGGGAAAGACTGAGGACAGAGGACACTCAGGAGAGGGGACAGACTCAGGACAGGGGACACTGAAGAGAGGGGACAGACTGAGGAGAGGGGACACTTAGGAGATGGGACACTGAGGAGAGGGGACAGACTTAGGAGAGTAAACAGACTGAGGAAAGGGACACTGGGGAGAGGGGACACTTAGAAGTGGGGACAGCCTGAGGAGAGGGGACACTGAGGAGAGGGGACACACTGACTAGAGGGGACACTGAGGAGAGGGGACAGACTGAAGAGAGGAAACCGACTGAGGAGAGGGACACTGGGGAGAGGGGACACTTAGGAGAGGGGACAGACTTAGGAGAGGGGACACTGAGGTGAGGGGACACTGAGGAGAGGGGACGCAGAGGAGAGAGGACACTGAGGAGAGGGGACAGACTGAGGATAGGGGACACTAAGGAGAGGGGACATAATGAGGAGAGGGGAAACTGAGGACAGGGGACACTGGGGAGAGTGAAAAGACTGTGGACAAGGGAAACTGAGGAGAGGGGACAGACTTTGCAGTGGGGACACTGAGTAGAGGGGACAGACTGAGGAAAGCGGACTCTGAGGATAGGGTACAATGAGGAGAAGGGACACTGAGGAGAGGGGACACTGAGGAGAGGGGACGCACAGGAGAGATGACACTGAGGAGAGGGGACAGACTGAGGATAGGGGACAGACTGGGGAGAGGGGACATAATGAGGAGAGGAGAAAGAGTGAGGACAGTGTACACTGAGGAGAGGGTAATGACTGCGGACAACTGACACTGAGGAGAGGGGACAGACTGAGGACAGGGGAAACTGAGGATAGGGGACAGACTGAGGACAGGGGACACTGAAGAGAAGGGAAAGACTGATGAGAGGGTACACTGAGGAGAGGGGACACTGAGGAGAGGGGACAGACTGAGGAGAGGGGACACTGAGGAGAGGGACACTGAGCAGTAGGGACACTGAGGACAGGGGACAGACTGAGCAGTGGGGACACTGAGGAGAGGGGACAGACAGAGGAGAAGGGACACTGAGGAGAGGGGACACTGAGGAGAGGGGAAAGACTGAGGACAGGGGACACTCAGGAGAGGGGACAGACTCAGGACAGGGGACACTGAAGAGAGGGGACAGACTGAGGAGAGGGGACACTTAGGAGATAGGACACTGAGGAGAGGGGACAGACTTAGGAGAGTAAACAGACTGAGGAAAGGGACACTGGGGAGAAGGGACACTTAGGAGTGGGGACAGCCTGAGGAGAGGGGACACTGAGGAGAGGGGACACACTGACTAGAGGGGACACTGAGGAGAGGGGACAGACTGAAGAGAGGGCACACTGAGGAGAGGGGACACACTGAGGAGAGGGAAAAGTCTGAGGAGAGAGACACTGGGGAGAGGGGACACTTAGGAGAGGGGATAGACTTAGGAGAGGGGACACTGAGGTGAGGGGACACTGAGGAGAAGGGACACTGAGGAGAGGGGACACTGAGGAGAGGGGATGCAGAGGAGAGAGGACACTGAGGAGAGTGGAAAGACTGAGGATAGGGGACACTAAGGAGAGGGGACATAATGAGGAGAGGGGACACTGATGACAGGGGACACTGAGGAGAGGGGAAAGACTGCAGACAAGGGACACTGAGGAGAGGGGACAGACTGAGGACAGGTGACACTGAGGAGAGGGGACAGACTGAGGACAGGGGACACTAAAGAGAGGGGAAAGACTGATGAGAGGGTACACTGAGGAGAGGGGACAGACTGAGGAGAGGGGACACTGAGGAGAGGTGACACTGAGCAGTAGGGACAATGAGGAGAGGGGACAGACTGAGCAGTGGGGACACTTAGGAGAGGGGACAGACTGAGGAGAAGGGACACTGAGCAGAGGGGACACTGAAGAAAGGGGACACTGAAGAGAGGGGACACTGAGGAGAGGTGACATAATGAGGAGAGGGGACACTAAGGAAAGGGAACTCTGAGGAGAGGGTACAGACTGAGCAGTGGGGACACTGAGAAGAGGGGAAAGACTAAAGAGAGGTGACACTGAGGAGAGGGGACACTGAGGAGAGGGGACAGACTGAGGAAAGGGGACACTGAGGAGAGGGGACACTGAGGAGAAGGGACACTGAGGAGAGGGGACACTGAGGAGAGGTGACGCAGAGGAGAGAGGACACTGAGGAGAGGGTACAGACTGAAGAGAGGGGACACTGATTAGAGGGGAAAGACTGCGCACAAGGGACACTGAGGAGAGGGGACAGACAGAGGACAGGGGACACCGAGGAGAGGGGACAGACTGAGGGCAGGGGACATTGAAGAGAGGGGAAAGACTGATGAGAGGGTACACTGAGTAGAGGGGACACTGAGGAGAGGGGAAACTGAGCAGTAGGTGCACTGAGGACAGGGGACAGACTGAGGAGTGGGGACACTGAGGATAGGGGACAGACTGAGGAGAAGGGACACTGAGGAGAGGGGACACTGGGGAGAGGGAAAACTTAGGAGAGGGGACAGACTGAGGAAAGGGGACACTGAGGAGAGGGGAAACTGAGGAGAGGGGACACTAAGGGGAGAAGAGAGACTGAGGATAAGGGACACTGAGGAGAGGGGACATAATGAGGAGAGGGGACACTGAGGACAGGGGAGACTGAGGAGAGGGGACCGACTAAGCATTGGGGACACTGAGAAGAGGGGACAGAATGAGGAGTGGGGACACTGAGGAGAGGGGACAGACTGAGGAGAAGGGACACTGAGGAGAGGTGACACTGGGGAGAGAGGGAAACTTAGGAGAGGGGACAGACTGAGGATAGGGGACACTGAGGAGAGGGCACACTGAGGAGAAGGGACACTGAGGAGAAGGGACACTGAGGAGAGGGGACACTGAGGAGAGGCGACGCAGAGGAGAGAGGACACTGAGGAGAGGGGACAGTCTGAGGATAGGGGACACTGAGGAGAGGGGACATAATGAGGAGAGGGGACACTGAGGACAGGGGACACTGAGGAGAGGGGAAAGACTGTGGACAAGGGAAACTGAGGAGAGGGGACAGACTGAGGATAGGGGACACTGAGGAGAGTGGACAGACTGAGGACAGGGGACACTGAAGAGAGGGGAAAGACTGATGAGAGGGTACACTGAGGATAGGGGACTCTGAGGAGAGGGGACAGACTGAGGAGAGGGGACACTGAGCAGAGGGGACACTGAGTAAAGGGGACACTGAGGAGAGGTGACATAATGAGGAGAGGGGAAACTGAGGAGAGTGAACACTGAGGAGAGGGGAAAGACTGAGGCCAGGGGACACTCAGGAGTGGGGACAGACTCAGGACAGGGGACACTGAAGAGAGGGGACAGACTGAGGAGAGGGGACACTTAGGAGATGGGACACTGAGGAGAGGGGACAGACTTAGGAGAGTAAACAGACTGAGGAAAGGGACACTGGGGAGAGGGGACACTTAGGAGTGGGGACAGCCTGAGGAGAGGGGACACTGAGGAGAGGGGACACACTGACTAGAGGGGACACTGAGGAGAGGGGACAGACAGAGGAGAAGGGACACTGAGGACAACTGACACTGAGGAGAGGGGACAGACTGAGGACAGGGGAAACTGAGGAGAGGGGACACTGAGGAGAGGGCACACTGAGGAGAGGGGACACTGAGGAGAGGGGACGCAGAGGAGAGAGGACACTGAGGAGAGGGGACAGTCTAAGGATAGGGGACACTGAGGAGAGGGTACATAATAAGGAAATAAGGATAGGTGACACTGAGGACAGGGGACACTGAGGAGAGGGGAAAGACTGTGGACAAGGGAAACTGAGGAGAGGGGACAGACTGAGGATAGGGGACACTGAGGAGAGTGGACAGACTGAGGATAGGGGACACTGAAGAGAGGGGAAAGACTGATGAGAGGGTACACTGAGGATAGGGGACACTGAGGAGAGGGGACAGACTAAGGAGAGGGGACACTGAGGAGAGGGGACACTGAGCAGAGGGGACACTGAAGAGAGGGGACACTGAGTAAAGGGGACACTGAGGAGAGGTGACATAATGAGGAGAGGGGACACTGAGGGGAATGAACACTGAGGAGAGGGGAAAGACTGAGGACAGGGGACACTCAGGAGAGGGGACAGACTCAGGACAGGGGACACTGAAGAGAGGGGACAGACTGAGGAGAGGGGACACTTAGGAGATGGGACACTGAGGAGAGGGGACAGACTTAGGAGAGTAAACAGACTGAGGAAAGGGACACTGGGGAGAGGGGACACTTAGAAGTGGGGACAGCCTGAGGAGAGGGGACACACTGACTAGAGGGGACACTGAGGAGAGGGGACAGACTGAAGAGAGGGAACAGACTGAGGAGAGGGACACTGGGGAGAGGGGACACTTAGGAGAGGGGACAGACTTAGGAGAGGGACACTGAGGTGAGGGGACACTGAGGAGAGGGGACGCAGAGGAGAGAGGACACTGAGGAGAGGGGACAGACTGAGGATAGGGGACACTAAGGAGAGGGAACATAATGAGGAGAGGGGAAACTGAGGACAGGGGACACTGGGGAGAGTGAAAAGACTGTGGACAAGGGAAACTGAGGAGAGGGGACAGACTTTGCAGTGGGGACACTGAGTAGAGGGGACAGACTGAGGAAAGCGGACTCTGAGGATAGGGTACAATGAGGAGAAGGGACACTGAGGAGAGGGGACACTGAGGAGAGGGG
Source organism: Discoglossus pictus (assembly GCA_027410445.1). Classification (NCBI taxonomy): domain Eukaryota; kingdom Metazoa; phylum Chordata; class Amphibia; order Anura; family Alytidae; genus Discoglossus; species Discoglossus pictus. The sequence goes on from JAPZIH010000737.1 coordinate 297,309, forward strand.
ACACACAGGAGAGATGACACTGAGGAGAGGGGACAGACTGAGGATAGGGGACAGACTGGGGAGAGCGGACATAATGAGGAGAGGAGAAAGAGTGAGGACAGTGTACACTGAGGAGAGGGTAATGACTGCGGACAACTGACACTGAGGAGAGGGGACAGACTGAGGACAGGGGAAACTGAGGATAGGGGACAGACTGAGGACAGGGGACACTGAAGAGAAGGGAAAGACTGATGAGAGGGTACACTGAGGAGAGGGGACACTGAGGAGAGGGGACAGACTGAGGAGAGGGGACACTGAGGAGAGGTGACATTATGAGTAGAAGGGACACTGAGGAGAGGGAACACTGAAAAGATAGGAAAGACTGAGGACAGGGGACACTGAGGAGAGGGGGCAGACTGAGGATAGGGGACACTGAAGAGAGGGGAAAGACACTGCGGACAAGGGAAACTGAGGAGAGGGGACAGACTTTGCAGTAGGGACTCTGAGAAGAGGGGACAGACTGAGGAGAGGGGACACTGAGGAGACGGGACACTGAAGAGAGGGGACAGACTTAGGAGAGGGAACAGACTGAGGAGAGGGACACCGGGGAGAGGGGGCACTTAGGAGAGGGGACAGAAAGAGGAGAGGGGACACTGAGGAGAGGGGACACACTGAGGAGAGGGGACACTGAGGAGAGGGGACAGACTGAGGAGAGGGGTCACTGAGGAGAGGGGACAGACTGAGGAGAGGGAACAGACTGAGGAGAGGGACACTGGGAAGAGGGGACACTTAAGAGTGGGGACAGAGTGAGGAGAGGGGACACTGAGGAGAGGGGACACACTGAGGAGAGGGGACACTGAGGAGAGGGGACAGACTGAGGAGAGGGGACAGATTAAGGAGAGGGGACACTTATGAGATGGGACCAACTGAGTAGTGGTGACACTGTGGAGAGGAGAAATTGAGGAAAGGGGACAAACTGTGGAGAGAGGACACTGAGGAAAAGGGACAGACTGAGTAGAGGGGACACAGA
>JAPZIH010000737.1:298816-334950 GCA_027410445.1 Discoglossus pictus
CCTCCTCAGTGTTCCCTCTCCTCATTCTGTCAACTCTCCTCAGTGTCCCCTCTCCTCAGTCTGTCCCCTCTCCTCAGTGTCCCCTCTCCTCAGTGTACCCTCTCATCAGTTTCCCCTGTCCTGAGTCTGTCCCCTCTTCTGAGTGTCCCCTGTCCTCAGTCTTTCCCCTCTCCTCAGTGTTCACTCTCCTCAGTCTGTCCCCTCTCCTCAGTGTCCCCTCTCCTCAGTGTCCCTTCTCCTCTGTCTTTCCCCTCTCCTCAGTGTCCCCACTGCTCAGTCAGTCCCATGTCCTCAGTGTCCCTACTGCTTAGTGTCCCTCTCCTCAGTGTCCCCTCTCCTCAGTCTGTCCCCTCTCCTCAGTGTACCCTCTCCTCAGTGTACCCTCTCCTCAGTGTACCCTCTCATCAGTCTTTCCCTTCTCTTCAGTGTCCCCTGTCCTCAGTCTGTCCCCTCTCCTCAGTTTCCCCTGTCCTCAGTCTGTCCCCTCTCCTCAGTGTCCCTTGTCCGCAGTCTTTCCCCTCTCCTCAGTGTCCCCTGTCCTCACTCTTTCCCCTCTCCTCATTATGTCCCCTCTCCTCAGTCTGTCCCCTATCCTCAGTCTGTCCCCTCTCCTCAGTGTCCTCTCTCCTGTGCGTCCCCTCTCCTCAGTGACCCCTCTCCTCAGTGTCCCTTCTCCTCAGTGTACCCTCTCCTCAGAGTCCCCTTTCCTCAGTCTGTCCCCTCTTCTCAGTGTCCCCACTGCAAAGTCTGTCCTCTCTCCTCAGTTTCCCTTGTCCGCAGTCTTTTCACTATCCTCAGTGTCCCCTGTCCTCAGTGTCTCCTCTCCTCATTATGTCCCCTCTCCTTAGTGTCCCCTATCCTCAGTCTGTCCCCTCTCCTCAGTGTCCTCTCTCCTCTGCGTCCCCTCTCCTCAGTGTCCCCTCACCTCAGTGTCCCCTCTCCTAAGTCTGTACCCTCTACTAAGTGTCCCCTCTCCCCAGTGTCCCTCTCCTCAGTCTGTTCCCTCTCTTCAGTCTGTCCCCTCTCCTCAGTGTCCCCTCTGGTCAGTGTGTCCACTCTCCTCAGTGTCCCCTCTCCTCAGGCTGTCCCCACTCCTAAGTGTCCCCTCTCCCCAGTGTCCCTTTCCTCAGTCTGTTTACTCTCCTAAGTCTGTCCCCTCTCCTCAGTGTCCCATCTCCTAAGTGTCCCCTCTCCTCAGTCTGTCCCCTCTCTTCAGTGTCCCCTGTCCTGAGTCTGTCCCCTCTTCTGAGTGTCCCCTGTCCTCAGTCTTTCCCCTCTCCTCAGTGTTCACTCTCCTCAGTCTGTCCCCTCTCCTCAGTGTCCCCTCTTCTCAGTGTCCCTTCTCCTCTGTCTGTCCCCTCTCCTCAGTTTCCCCACTGCTCAGTCTGTCCCCTGTCCTCAGTGTCCCCACTGCTCAGTGTCCCTCTCCTCAGTGTCCCCTCTCCTCAGTCTGTCCCCTCTCCTCAGTGTCCCCTCTCCTCAGTGTACCCTCTCATCAGTCTTTCCCTTCTCTTCAGTGTCCCCTGTCCTCAGTCTGTCCCCTCTCCTCAGTTTCCCCTGTCCTCAGTCTGTCCCCTCTCCTCAGTGTCCCTTGTCCGCAGTCTTTCCCCTCTCCTCAGTGTCCCCTGTCCTCACTCTTTCCCCTCTCCTCATTATGTCCCCTCTCCTCAGTCTGTCCCCTATCCTCAGTCTGTCCCCTCTCCTCAGTGTCCTCTCTCCTGTGCGTCCCCTCTCCTCAGTGTCCCCTCTCCTCAGTGTCCCTTCTCCTCAGTGTACCCTCTCCTCAGAGTCCCCTTTCCTCAGTCTGTCCCCTCTTCTCAGTGTCCCCACTGCAAAGTCTGTCCCCTCTTCTCAGTTTCCCTTGTCCGCAGTCTTTTCACTCTCCTCAGTGTCCCCTGTCCTCAGTGTCTCCTCTCCTCATTATGTCCCCTCTCCTTAGTGTCCACTATCCTCAGTCTGTCCCCTCTCCTCAGTGTCCTCTCTCCTCTGCGTCCCCTCTCCTCAGTGTCCCCTCACCTCAGTGTTACCTCTCCTAAGTCTGTCCCCTCTCCTAAGTGTCCCCTCTCCCCAGTGTCCCTCTCCTCAGTCTGTTCCCTCTCTTCAGTCTGTCCCCTCTCCTCAGTGTCCCCTCTAGTCAGTGTGTCCCCTCTCCTCAGTGTCCCCTCTCCTCAGGCTGTCCCCACTCCTAAGTGTCCCCTCTCCCCAGTGTCCCTTTCCTCAGTCTGTTTACTCTCCTAAGTCTGTCCCCTCTCCTCAGTGTCCCATCTCCTAAGTGTTCCCTCCCCTCAGTCTGTCCCCTCTCCCTGTCCTGAGTCTGTCCCCTTTCCTAAATGTCCCCTGTCCTCAGTCTTTCCCCTCTCTTCAGTGTTCACTCTCCTCAGTGTCCCCTCTCCTCATTATGTCACCTCTTCTCAGTGTCCCCTTTACTCAGTGTCCCCTCTCTTCAGTGTCCCCTCTGCTCAGTGTCCCCTCTCCTCAATCTGTCCCCTCTTTTCAGTGTCCCCTATCCTCAGTGTACCCTCTCATCAGTCTTTCCCCTCTCTTCAGTGTCCCCTGTCCTCAGTCTGTCCCCTCTCCTCAGTGTCCCCTGTCCTCAGTCTGTTCCCTCTCCTCAGTCTGTTCCCTCTCCTCAGTCTGTCCCCTCTCCTCAGTGTCCCCTCTCCTCAGTCTGTCCCCTCTCCTCAGTGTCCCCTCTCCTTAGTCAGTCCCCTCTCCTCATTGTCCCCTCTCCTCAGTCTTTTCACTCTTCTAATTCTGACCCCTCTCCTCTGTGTCTCCTCTTCTCAGTCTGTCCCTTCTCCTCAGTGTCCTCTCTCCACAGTTTGTCCCCTTTCCTCAATGTCTCCTCTCCACAGTGTCACCACTACTCAGTTGGTCCCATCTCATAAGTGTCCCCTCTCCTCAATCTGTCCCCTCTCCTCAGTCTGTCCCCTCTCCTCAGTGTCCCCTCTCCTCAGTGTCCCCTCTCCTTAGTGTCCCCTCTCCTCAGTCTGTCCCCTCTCCTCAGTGTCCCCTCTCCTCAGTGTCCCCTCTCATCAGTCTTTCCCCTCTCTTCAGTGTCCCCTGTCCTCAGTCTGTCCCCTCTCCTCAGTGTCCCCTGTCCTCAGTCTGTTCCCTCTCCTCAGTCTGTTCCCTCTCCTCAGTCTGTCCCCTCTCCTCAGTGTCCCCTCTCCTCAGTCTGTCCCCTCTCCTCAGTGTCCCCTCTCCTTAGTCAGTCCCCTCTCCTCATTGTCCCCTCTCCTCACTCTTTTTACTCTCCTAAGTCTGACCTCTCTCCTCTGTGTCTCCTCTTCTCAGTCTGTCCCTTCTCCTCAGTGTCCTCTCTCCAAAGTTTGTCCCCTTTCCTCAATGTCTGGTCTCTCCACAGTGACACCACTACTCAGTTGGTCCCATCTCATAAGTGTCCCCTCTCCTCAATCTGTCCCCTCTCCTCAGTCTGTCCACTCTCCTCAGTGTCCCCTCTCCTCAGTGTGTCCCCTCTCCTCAGTGTCCCCTCTCCTCACTCTGTCCTCACTCTTAAGTGTCCCCTCTTCCCAGTGTACCCTCTCATCAGTCTTTCCCTTCTCTTCAGTGTCCCCTGTCCTCAGTCTGTCCCCTCTCCTCAGTGTACCTTGTCCGCAGTCTTTCCCCTCTCCTCAGTGTCCCCTGTCCTCACTCTTTCCCCTCTCCTCATTATGTCCCCTCTCCTCAGTCTGTCCCCTATCCTCAGTCTGTCCCCTCTCCTCAGTGTCCTCTCTCCTGTGCGTCCCCTTTCCTCAGTGTCCCCTCTCCTCAGTGTCCCTTCTCCTCAGTGTACCCTCTCCTCAGAGTCCCCTTTCCTCAGTCCGTCCCCACTGCTTAGTCTGTCCCCTGTCCTCAGTGTCCCTACTGCTCAGTGTCCCTCTCCTCAGTGTCCCCTCTCCTCAGTCTGTCCCCTCTCCTCAGTGTCCCCTCTCCTCAGTGTACCCTCTCATCAGTCTTTCCCTTCTCTTCAGTGTCCCCTGTCCTCAGTCTGTCCCCTCTCCTCAGTTTCCCCTGTCCTCAGTCTGTCCCCTCTCCTCAGTGTCCCTTGTCCGCAGTCTTTCCCCTCTCCTCAGTGTCCCCTGTCCTCACTCTTTCCCCTCTCCTCATTATGTCCCCTCTCCTCAGTCTGTCCCCTATCCTCAGTCTGTCCCCTCTCCTCAGTGTCCTCTCTCCTGTGCGTCCCCTCTCCTCAGTGTCCCCTCTCCTCAGTGTCCCTTCTCCTCAGTGTACCCTCTCCTCAGAGTCCCCTTTCCTCAGTCTGTCCCCTCTTCTCAGTGTCCCCACTGCAAAGTCTGTCCCCTCTCCTCAGTTTCCCTTGTCCGCAGTCTTTTCACTCTCCTCAGTGTCCCCTGTCCTCAGTGTCTCCTCTCCTCATTATGTCCCCTCTCCTTAGTGTCCCCTATCCTCAGTCTGTCCCCTCTCCTCAGTGTCCTCTCTCCTCTGCGTCCCCTCTCCTCAGTGTCCCCTCACCTCAGTGTCCCCTCTCCTAAGTCTGTACCCTCTACTAAGTGTCCCCTCTCCCCAGTGTCCCTCTCCTCAGTCTGTTCACTCTCTTCAGTCTGTCCCCTCTCCTCAGTGTCCCCTCTAGTCAGTGTGTCCCCTCTCCTCAGTGTCCCCTCTCCTCAGGCTGTACCCACTCCTAAGTGTCCCCTCTCCCCAGTGTCCCTTTCCTCAGTCTGTTTACTCTCCTAAGTCTGTCCCCTCTCCTCAGTGTCCCATCTCCTAAGTGTCCCCTCTCCTCAGTCTGTCCCCTCTCTTCAGTGTCCCCTGACCTAAGTCTGTCCCCTCTCCTGAGTGTCCCCTGTCCTCAGTCTTTCCCCTCTCCTCAGTGTTCACTCTCCTCAGTGTCCCCTCTCCTCATTATGTCACCTCTCCTCAGTGTCCCCTTTACTCAGTGTCCCCTCTCTTCAGTGTCCCCTCTGCTCAGTGTCCCCTCTCCTCAGTGTCCCCTCTCCTCAGTCTGTCCCCTCTTTTCAGTGTCCCCTCTCCTCAGTGTCCCTTCTCCTCTGTCTTTCCCCTCTCCTCAGTGTCCCCACTGCTTAGTCTGTCCCCTGTCCTCAGTGTCACTACTGCTCAGTGTCCCTCTCCTCAGTGTCCCCTCTCCTCAGTCTGTCCCGTCTCCTCAGTGTCCCCTCTCCTCAGTGTACCCTCTCATCAGTCTTTCCCTTCTCTTTAGTGTCCCCTGTCCTCAGTCTGTCCCCTCTCCTCAGTTTCCCCTGTCCTCAGTCTGTCCCCTCTCCTCAGTGTCCCTTGTCCGCAGTCTTTCCCCTCTCCTCAGTGTCCCCTGTCCTCAGTGTCCCCTCTCCTCATTATGTCCCCTCTCCTCAGTCTGTCCCCTATCCTCAGTCTGTCCCCTCTCCTCAGTGTCCTCTCTCCTGTGCGTCCCCTCTCCTCGGTGTCCCCTCTCCTCAGTGTCCCTTCTCCTCAGTGTACCCTCTCCTCAGAGTCCCCTTTCCTCAGTCTGTCCCCTCTTCTCAGTGTCCCCACTGCAAAGTCTGTCCCCTCTCCTCAGTTTCCCTTGTCCGCAGTCTTTTCACTATCCTCAGTGTCCCCTGTCCTCAGTGTCTCCTCTCCTCATTATGTCCCCTCTCCTTAGTGTCCCCTATCCTCAGTCTGTCCCCTCTCCTCAGTGTCCTCTCTCCTCTGCGTCCCCTCTCCTCAGTGTCCCCTCACCTCAGTGTCCCCTCTCCTAAGTCTGTACCCTCTACTAAGTGTCCCCTCTCCCCAGTGTCCCTCTCCTCAGTCTGTTCCCTCTCTTCAGTCTGTCCCCTCTCCTCAGTGTCCCCTCTAGTCAGTGTGTCCCCTCTCCTCAGTGTCCCCTCTCCTCAGGCTGTCCCCACTCCTAAGTGTCCCCTCTCCCCAGTGTCCCTTTCCTCAGTCTGTTTACTCTCCTAAGTCTGTCCCCTCTCCTTAGTGTCCCATCTCCTAAGTGTCCCCTCTCCTCAGTCTGTCCGTTCTCTTCAGTGTCCCCTGTCCTAAGTCTGTCCCCTCTCCTGAGTGTCCCCTGTCCTCAGTCTTTCCCCTCTCCTCAGTGTTCACTCTCCTCAGTGTCCCCACTCCTCATTATGTCACCTCTCCTCAGTGTCCCCTTTACTCAGTGTCCCCTCTCTTCAGTGTCCCCTCTGCTCAGTGTCCCCTCTCCTCAGTGTCCCCTCTCCTCTGTCTGTCCCCTCTTTTCAGTGTCCCCTATCCTCAGTGTACCCTCTCATCAGTCTTTCCCCTCTCTTCAGTGTCCCCTGTCCTCAGTCTGTCCCCTCTCCTCAGTGTCCCCTGTCCTCAGTCTCTTCCCTCTCCTCAGTCTGTTCCCTCTCCTCAGTGTGTCCCCTCTCCTCAGTGTCCCCTCTCCTCAGTCTGTCCCCTCTCCTCAGTGTCCCCTCTCCTTAGTCAGTCCCCTCTCCTCATTGTCCCCTCTCCTCAGTCTTTTCACTCTCCTAAGTCTGACCCCTCTCCTCTGTGTCTCCTCTTCTCAGTCTGTCCCTTCTCCTCAGTGTCCTCTCTCCACAGTTTGTCCCCTTTCCTCAATGTCTCCTCTCCACAGTGTCACCACTACTCAGTTGGTCCCATCTCATAAGTGTCCCCTCTCCTCAATCTGTCCCCTCTCCTCAGTCTGTCCCCTCTCCTCAGTGTGTCCCCTCTCCTCAGTGTGTCCCCTCTACTCAGTGTGTCCCCTCTCCTCAGTGTCCCCTCTCCTTAGTGTCCCCTCTCCTCAGTCTGTCCCCTCTCCTCAGTGTCCCCTCTCCTCAGTGTCCCCTCTCATCAGTCTTTCCCGTCTCTTCAGTGTCCCCTGTCCTCAGTCTGTCCCCTCTCCTCAGTGTCCCCTGTCCTCAGTCTGTTCCCTCTCCTTAGTCTGTTCCCTCTCCTCAGTCTGTCCCCTCTCCTCTGCGTCCCCTATCCTCAGTCTGTCCCCTCTCCTCAGTGTCCACTCTCCTCTTCGTCCCCTCTCCTCAGTGTCCCCTCACCTCAGTGTCCCCTCTCCTAAGTCTATCCCCTCTCCTAACTGTCCCATCTCCCCAGTGTCCCACTCTTCAGTCTGTTCCCTCTCCTCAGTCTGTCCCCTCTCCTCAGTGTCCCCTATCCTCAGTCTGTCCCCTCTCCTCAGTGTCCACTCTCCTCTGCGTCCCCTCTCCTCAGTGTCCCCTCACCTCAGTGTCCCCTCTCCTAAGTCTATCCCCTCTCCTAACTGTCCCATCTCCTCAGTGTGCCCTCTCTTCAGTCTGTCCCCTCTCCTCAGTGACCCCTCTAGTCAGTGTGTCCCCTCTCCTCAGTGTCCCCTCTCCTCAGGCTGTCCCCACTCCTAAGTTTCCCCTCTCCCCAGTGTCCCTTTCCTCAGTCTGTTTACTCTCCTAAGTCTGTCCCCTCTCCTCAGTGTCCCATCTCCTAAGTGTCCCCTCTCCTCAGTCTGTCCCCTCTCTTCAGTGTCCCCTGTCCTAAGTCTGTCCCCTCTCCTGAGTGTCCCCTGTCCTCAGTCTTTCCCCTCATCTCAGTGTTCACTCTCCTGAGTCTGTCCCCTGTCTTCAGTGTCCTCTCTCCTCTGCGTCCCCTCTCCTCAGTGTCCCCTCACCTCAGTGTCCCCTCTCCTAAGTCTGTCCCCTCTCCTAAGTGTCCCCTCTCCCCAGTGTCCCTCTCCTCAGTCTGTTCCCTCTCCTCAGTGTCCCCTCTAGTCAGTGTGTCCCCTCTCCTCAGTGTCCCCTCTCCTCAGGCTGTCCCCACTCCTAAGTGTCCCCTCTCCCCAGTGTCCCTTTCCTCAGTCTGTTTACTCTCCTAAGTCTGTCCCCTCTCCTCAGTGTCCCATCTCCTAAGTGTCCCCTTTCCTCAGTCTGTCCCCTCTCTTCAGTGTCCCCTGTCCTGAGTCTGTCCCCTCTCCTGAGTGTCCCCTGTCCTCAGTCTTTCCCCTCTCCTCAGTTTTCACTCTCCTCAGTGTCCCCTCTCCTCATTATGTCACTCTCCTCAGTGTCCCCTTTACTCAGTGTCCCCTCTCTTTAGTGTCCCCTCTGCTCAGTGTCCCCTCTCCTCAGTCTGTCCCCTTTCCTCAGTCTGTCCCCTCTCCTAAGTTTCCCTCTCTCCCCAGTGTCCCCTCTCCTCAGTGTCCTTTCTCCTCAGTCTGTCCCCTCTCCTTAGTGTCCCCACTCCTCAGTCTGTCCCCTCTTCTCAGTGTCCCCAATGCTTAGTCTGTCCCCTCTCCTCAGTGTCCCTTGTCCGCAGTCTTTCCCCACTCCTCAGTGTCCCCTGTCCTCAGTGTCCCCTCTCCTCAATATGTCCCCCTCTCCTCAGTGTCCCCTATCCTCAGTCTCTCCCCTCTCCTCAATGTCCCCTCTCTTCAGTGTCCCTTCTCCTCAGTGTGCCCTCTCCTCAGTGTCCCCTTTCCTCAGTCTGTCCCCTCTCCTAAGTTTTCCCTCTCCCCAGTGTCCCCTCTCCTCAGTGTCCCTTCTCCTCAGTCTGTCCCCTATCCTCAGTGTCCCCACTCCTCAGTCTGTCCCCTGTCCTCAGTGTACCTACTGCTCAGTTTCCCCTCTCCTCAGTGTCCCCTCTACTCAGTGTACCCTCTCATCAGTCTTTCCCCTCTCTTCAATGTCCCCTGCCCTCAGTTTGTCCCCTCTCGTCAGTGTCCCCTTTCATTTGTCTGTCCCCTCTCCTCAGTGTCCCTTGTCCGCAGTCTTTCCCCTCTAATCAGTGTCCCCTCTCTTCAGTCTGTACCCTCTCCTCAGTGTCCCCTCTCCTCAGTGTCCCTTCTCCTCAGTGTCCCCTCTCCTCAGTGTCCCCTTTCCTCAGTCTGTCCCCTCTCCTCAGTGTCCCCTCTCCTCAGTGTCCCCTCTCTTCAGTCTTTCCCCTCTTCTCAGTGTCCCCACTGCTCAGTCTGTACCCTCTCCTCAGAGTTCCCTTTCCTTAGTGTCCCCTCTCCTCATTATGTCACCTCTCCTCAGTGTCCCCTCTCTTCAGTGTCCCCTTTCTTCAGTGTCCCCTCTGCTCAGTGTCCCTTCTCCTCAGTCTGTCCCCTCTCCTCATTGTCCCTACTGCCCAGTGTCCCCTCTCCTCAGTGTCCCCTCTCCTCAGTCTGTCCCCTCTCCTCAGTGTCCCCTCTCCTCAGTGTACCCTCTCATCAGTCTTTCCCCTTGTAACGGATCTACTGGCACCCCGACCGGGTACCTCCGTTGATGGACGCGTCCTAGCTTGCGTCGAGGCCAACAAGCAACGCACCGGACACCAAAACCACCACAGACTCCAAGGATAGTACATCAGGAACAAGCGTTCAGTAGTTACAGCTTAAGGGAGTATGCAGAAGCATAGCAATCCCCAGTATGATAGCGATCCCCTCAAATAACGAGACAAGGCTACGTTTTGAAGGGTCAAGAGGAACTATCTTTTAATGACAGGGAATCTCCTTTTATGCAATCGTGCCCTCTGAAGGGCTACACCCACATAATTATCACAACAGCCAATTATCTACATGGTTCAACCCCCACGTCTCCTCCCCTCAGATAACAGGTAACACAATTAAAACAGACACAATTTTAACCACATTCTGGATGTACCCCAAATACAGGGGGTACACCTTTAAGTCCCGCACCATTCAATATCTCTCACCCAGGGGAACAACATATACAAAAATGGCATGAATCAGACCAGGGGTTCAAAAGTTAGTAAAAGTATGTTTTTACACATAACACACATACATTGCACATATCCCCCATACAATACACATATAGGACAATAGGTGAGTCACACCTCCCTGGCAACTTGGATACAATCAGACATTAATTAGATCATTCTTATCAGAGAATGAAAACACTTTGGAAAATGCAAGGATCCTTTACAACTTTCTTATCTCTTGAATCTCTGTAACAGGATTATCTATTAGCCTAGGTCTGCAAAAGTCTGGCTAAAATTTTGAGCCAATATATTCTGTAGAACATCAACCAACATACATATAGTAGGATCATATTTTAACCATAATAATCATAAAACAGTTTAAAACAGTGATGGGTTCCGCTACACCCCTCTCTTTAGTGTCCCCTGTCCTCAGTCTGTCCCCTCTCCTCAGTGTCACCTGTCCTCAGTCTGTCCCCTCTCCTCAGTGTCCCTTGTCTGCAGTCTTTCCCCTCTCCTCAGTGTCCCCTGTCATCAGTGTCCCCTCTCCTCATTATGTCCCCTCTCCTCAGTGTCCCCTATCCTCAGTCTGTCCACTCTCCTCAGTGTCCTCTCTCCTCTGCGTCCCCTCTCCTCAGTGTCCCCTCTCCTCAGTGTCCCTTCTCCTCAGTGTCCCCTCACCTCAGTGTCCCCTCTCCTAAGTCTATCCCCTCTCCTAAGTGTCCCCTCTCCCCAGTGTCCCTCTCCTCAGTCTGTTCCCTCTCCTCAGTCTGTCCCCTTTCCTCAGTGTGCCCTCTCTTTAGTCTGTCCCCACTCTTCAGTGTCCCCTCTAGTCAGTGTGTCCCCTCTCCTTAGTGTCCCCTCTCCTCAGGCTGTCCCCACTCCTAAGTGTCCCCTCTCCCCAGTGTCCCTTTCCTCAGTCTGTTTACTCTCCTAAGTCTGTCCCCTCTCCTCAGTGTCCCATCTCCTAAGTGTCCCCTCTCCTCAGTCTGTCCCCTCTCTTCAGTGTCCCCTGTCCTGAGTCTGTCCCTTCTCCTGAGTGTCCCCTGTCCTCAGTCTTTCCCCTCTCCTCAGTGTCCCCTCTCCTCTGTGTCCCTTCTCCTCTGTCTGTCCCCTCTCCTCAGTGTCCACACTGCTCAGTCTGTCCCCTGTCCTCAGTGTCCCTACTGCTCAGTGTCCCTCTCCTCAGTGTCCCCTCTCCTCAGTCTGTCCCCTCTCTTCAGTGTCCCCTGTCCTCAGTCTGTCCCCTCTCCTCAGTTTCCCCTGTCCTTAATCTGTCCCCTCTCCTCAGTGTCAGTTGTCCGCAGTCTTTACCCTCTCCTCAGTGTCCCCTGTCCTCACTCTTTCTCCTCTCCTCATTATGTCCCCTCTCCTCAGTCTGTCCCCTATCCTCAGTCTGTCCCCTCTCCTCAGTGTCATCTCTCCTGTGCGTCCCCTCTGCTCAGTGTCCCCTCTCCTCAGTGTCCCTTCTCCTCAGTGTACCCTCTCCTCAGAGTCCGCTTTCCTCAGTCTGTCCCCTCTACTCAGTGTCCCCACTCCAAAGTCTGTCCCCTCTCCTCAGTTTCCCTTGTCCGCAGTTATCCCTCTCCTCATTATGTCCCCTCTCCTTAGTGTCCCCTATCCTCAGTCTGTCCCCTCTCCTCAGTGTCCTCTCTCCTCTGCGTCCCCTCTCCTCAGTGTCCCCTCACCTCAGTGTCCCCTCTCCTAAGTCTGTCCCGTCTCCTAAGTGTCCCCTCTCCCCAGTGTCCCTCTCCTCAGTCTGTTTCCTCTCTTCAGTCTGTCCCCTCTCCTCAGTGTCCCCTCTAGTCAGTGTGTCCCCTCTCCTCAGTGTCCCCTCTCCTCAGGCTGTCCCCACTCCTAAGTGTTCCCTCTCCCCAGTGTCCCTTTCCTCAGTGTGTTTACTCTCCTAAGTCTGTCCCCTCTCCTCAGTGTCCCATCTCCTAAGTGTCCCCTCTCCTCAGTCTGTCCCCTCTCTTCAGTGTCCCCTGTCCTGAGTCTGTCCCCTCTCCTGAGTGTCCCCTGTCCTCAGTCTTTCCCCTCTCCTCAGTGTTCACTCTCCTCAGTGTCCCCTCTCCTCATTATGTCACCTCTCCTCAGTGTCCCCTTTACTCAGTGTCCCCTCTCTTCAGTGTCCCCTCTGCTCAGTGTCCCCTCTCCTCAGTGTCCCCTCTCCTCAGTCTGTCCCCTATCCTCAGTGTCCCCTATCCTCATTGTACCCTCTCATCAGTCTTTCCCCTCTCTTCAGTGTCCCCTGTCCTCAGTCTGTCCACTCTCCTCAGTGTCCCCTATCCTCAGTCTGTCCCCTCTCCTCAGTTTCCTTTGTCCACAGTCTTTCCCCTTTCCTCAGTGTCCCCTGTCCTCAGTGTCCCCTCTCCTCATTATGTCCCCTCTCCTCAGTGTCCCCCTATCCTCAGACTCTCCCCTCTCCTCAGTGTCCTCTCTCCTCTGCGTCCCCTCTCCTCAGTGTCCCCTCTCCTCAGTGTCCCTTCTCCTCAGCGTCCCTACTCCTCAGTGTGCCCTCTCCTCAGTGTCCCCTTTCCTCAGTTTCCCCTGACCTCAGTCTGTCCCCTCTCCTCAGTGTCAGTTGTCCGCAGTCTTTCCCCTCTCCTCAGTCTGTCCCCTATCCTCAGTCTGTCCCCTCTCCTCAGTGTCATCTCTCCTGAGCGTCCCCTCTCCTCAGTGTCCCCTCTCCTCAGTTTCTCTTCTCCTCAGTGTACCCTCTCCTCAGAGTCAGCTTTCCTCAGTCTGTCCCCTCTACTCAGTGTCCCCACTGCAAATTCTGTCCCCTCTCCTCAGTTTCCCTTGTCCGCAGTCTTTTCACTCTCCTCAGTTTCCCCTGTCCTCAGTTTCCCCTCTCCTCATTATGTCCCCTCTCCTTAGTGTCCCCTATCCTCAGTCTGTCCCCTCTCTTTAGTGTCCTCTCTCCTCTGCGTCCCCTCTCCTCAGTGTCCCCTCACCTCAGTGTCCCCTCTCCTAAGTATGTCCCCTCTCCTAAGTGTCCCCTCTCCCCAGTGTCCCTCTCCTCAGTCTGTTCCCTCTCTTCAGTCTGTCCCCTCTCCTCAGTGTCCCCTCTCCTCAGTGTCCACTCTCCTCAGTGTCCCATCTCCTAAGTGTCCCCTCTCCTCAGTCTGTCCCCTCTCTTCAGTGTCCCCTGTCCTGAGTCTGTCCCTTCTTCTGAGTGTCCCCTGTCCTCAGTCTTTCCCCTCTCCTCAGTGTTCACTCTCCTCAGTCTGTCCCCTCTCCTCAGTGTCCCCTCTCCTCAGTGTCCCTTCTCCTCTGTCTGTCCCCTCTCCTCAGTTTCCCCACTGCTCAGTCTGTCCCCTGTCCTCAGTGTCCCCACTGCTCAGTGTCCCTCTCCTCAGTGTCCCCTCTCCTCAGTCTGTCCCCTCTCCTCAGTGTCCCCTCTCCTCAGTGTACCCTCTCATCAGTCTTTCCCTTCTCTTCAGTGTCCCCTGTCCTCAGTCTGTCCCCTCTCCTCAGTTTCCCCTGTCCTCAGACTGTCCCCTCTCCTCAGTGTCCCTTGTCCGCAGTCTTTCCCCTCTCTTCAGTGTCCCCTGTCCTCACTCTTTCCCCTCTCCTCATTATGTCCCCTCTCCTCAGTCTGTCCCCTATCCTCAGTCTGTCCCCTTTCCTCAGTGTCCTCTCTCCTGTGCGTCCCCTCTCCTCAGTGTCCCCTCTCCTCAGTGTCCCCTCTCCTCAGTGTCCCTTCTCCTCTGTCTGTCCCCTCTCCTCAGTGTCCCCACTGCTCAGTCTGTCCCCTGTCCTCAGTGTCCCTACTGCTCAGTGTCCCTCTCCTCAGTGTCCCCTCTCCTCAGTCTGTCCCCTCTCTTCAGTGTCCCCTGTCCTCAGTCTGTCCCCTCTCCTCAGTTTCCCCTGTCCTTAATCTGTCCCCTCTCCTCAGTGTCAGTTGTCCGCAGTCTTTACCCTCTCCTCAGTGTCCCCTGTCCTCACTCTTTCTCCTCTCCTCATTATGTCCCCTCTCCTCAGTCTGTCCCCTATCCTCAGTCTGTCCCCTCTTCTCAGTGTCATCTCTCCTGTGCGTCCCCTCTCCTCAGTGTCCCCTCTCCTCAGTGTCCCTTCTCCTCAGTGTACCCTCTCCTCAGAGTCCGCTTTCCTCAGTCTGTCCCCTCTACTCAGTGTCCCCACTCCAAAGTCTGTCCCCTCTCCTCAGTTTCCCTTGTCCGCAGTCTTTTCACTCTCCTCAGTGTCCCCTGTCCTCAGTTATCCCTCTCCTCATTATGTCCCCTCTCCTTAGTGTCCCCTATCCTCAGTCTGTCCCCTCTCCTCAGTGTCCTCTCTCCTCTGCGTCCCCTCTCCTAAGTGTCCCCTCACCTCAGTGTCCCCTCTCCTAAGTCTGTCCCGTCTCCTAAGTGTCCCCTCTCCCCAGTGTCCCTCTCCTCAGTCTGTTCCCTCTCTTCAGTCTGTCCCCTCTCCTCAGTGTCCCCTCTAGTCAGTGTGTCCCCTCTCCTCAGTGTCCCCTCTCCTCAGGCTGTCCCCACTCCTAAGTGTCCCCTCTCCCCAGTGTCCCTTTCCTCATTGTGTTTACTCTCCTAAGTCTGTCCCCTCTCCTCAGTGTCCCATCTCCTAAGTGTCCCCTCTCCTCAGTCTGTCCCCTCTCTTCAGTGTCCCCTGTCCTGAGTCTGTCCCCTCTCCTGAGTGTCCCCTGTCCTCAGTCTTTCCCCTCTCCTCAGTGTTCACTCTCCTCAGTGTCCCCTCTCCTCATTATGTCACCTCTCCTCAGTGTCCCCTTTACTCAGTGTCCCCTCTCTTCAGTGTCCCCTCTGCTCAGTGTCCCCTCTCCTCAGTGTCCCCTCTCCTCAGTCTGTCCCCTATCCTCAGTGTCCCCTATCCTCAGTGTACCCTCTCATCAGTCTTTCCCCTCTCTTCAGTGTCCCCTGTCCTCAGTCTGTCCACTCTCCTCAGTGTCCCCTATCCTCAGTCTGTCCCCTCTCCTCAGTTTCCCTTGTCCACAGTCTTTCCCCTTTCCTCAGTGTCCCCTGTCCTCAGTGTCCCCTCTCCTCATTATGTCCCCTCTCCTCAGTGTCCCCCTATCCTCAGACTGTCCCCTCTCCTCAGTGTCCTCTCTCCTCTGCGTCCCCTCTCCTCAGTGTCCCCTCTCCTCAGTGTCCCTTCTCCTCAGCGTCCCTTCTCCTCAGTGTGCCCTCTCCTCAGTGTCCCCTTTCCTCAGTTTCCCCTGACCTCAGTCTGTCCCCTCTCCTCAGTGTCAGTTGTCCGCAGTCTTTCCCCTCTCCTCAGTCTGTCCCCTATCCTCAGTCTGTCCCCTCTCCTCAGTGTCATCTCTCCTGTGCGTCCCCTCTCCTCAGTGTCCCCTCTCCTCAGTGTCTCTTCTCCTCAGTGTACCCTCTCCTCAGAGTCCGCTTTCCTCAGTCTGTCCCCTCTACTCAGTGTCCCCACTGCAAAGTCTGTCCCCTCTCCTCAGTTTCCCTTGTCCGCAGTCTTTTCACTCTCCTCAGTTTCCCCTGTCCTCAGTTTCCCCTCTCCTCATTATGTCCCCTCTCCTTAGTGTCCCCTATCCTCAGTCTGTCCCCTCTCTTCAGTGTCCTCTCTCCTCTGCGTCCCCTCTCCTCAGTGTCCCCTCACCTCAGTGTCCCCTCTCCTAAGTATGTCCCCTCTCCTAAGTGTCCCCTCTCCCCAGTGTCCCTCTCCTCAGTCTGTTCCCTCTCTTCAGTCTGTCCCCTCTCCTCAGTGTCCCCTCTCCTCAGTGTCCCCTCTCCTCAGGCTGTCCCCACTCCTAAGTGTCCCCTCTCCCCAGTGTCCCTTTCCTTAGTCTGTTTACTCTCCTCAGTCTGTCCCCTCTCCTCAGTGTCCCATCTCCTAAGTGTCCCCTCTCCTCAGTCTGTCCCCTCTCTTCAGTGTCCCCTGTCCTGAGTCTGTCCCTTCTTCTGAGTGTCCCCTGTCCTCAGTCTTTCCCCTCTCCTCAGTGTTCACTCTCCTCAGTCTGTCCCCTCTCCTCAGTGTCCCCTCTCCTCAGTGTCCCTTCTCCTCTGTCTGTCCCCTCTCCTCAGTTTCCCCACTGCTCAGTCTGTCCCCTGTCCTCAGTGTCCCCACTGCTCAGTGTCCCTCTCCTCAGTGTCCCCTCTCCTCAGTCTGTCCCCTCTCCTCAGTGTCCCCTCTCCTCAGTGTACCCTCTCATCAGTCTTTCCCTTCTCTTCAGTGTCCCCTGTCCTCAGTCTGTCCCCTCTCCTCAGTTTCCCCTGTCCTCAGTCTGTCCCCTCTCCTCAGTGTCCCTTGTCCGCAGTCTTTCCCCTCTCTTCAGTGTCCCCTGTCCTCACTCTTTCCCCTCTCCTCATTATGTCCCCTCTCCTCAGTCTGTCCCCTATCCTCAGTCTGTCCCCTCTCCTCAGTGTCCTCTCTCCTGTGCGTCCCCTCTCCTCAGTGTCCCCTCTCCTCAGTGTCCCTTCTCCTCAGTGTACCCTCTCCTCAGAGTCCCCTTTCCTCAGTCTGTCCCCTCTTCTCAGTGTCCCCACTGCAAAGTCTGTCCCCTCTCCTCAGTTTCCCTTGTCCGCAGTCTTTTCACTCTCCTCAGTGTCCCCTGTCCTCAGTGTCTCCTCTCCTCATTATGTCCCCTCTCCTTAGTGTCCCCTATCCTCAGTCTTTCCCCTCTCCTCAGTGTCCTCTCTCCTCTGCGTCCCCTCTCCTCAGTGTCCCCTCACCTCAGTGTTACCTCTCCTAAGTCTGTCCCCTCTCCTAAGTGTCCCCTCTCCCCAGTGTCCCTCTCCTCAGTCTGTTTCCTCTCTTCAGTCTGTCCCCTCTCCTCAGTGTCCCCTCTAGTCAGTGTGTCCCCTCTCCTCAGTGTCCCCTCTCCTCAGGCTGTCCCCACTCCTAAGTGTCCCCTCTCCCCAGTGTCCCTTTCCTCAGTCTGTTTACTCTCCTAAGTCTGTCCCCTCTCCTCAGTGTCCCATATCCTAAGTGTTGCCTCTCCTCAGTCTGTCCCCTCTCTTCAGTGTCCCCTGTCCTGAGTCTGTCCACTTTCCTGAGTGTCCCCTGTCCTCAGTCTTTCCCCTCTCCTCAGTGTTCACTCTCCTCAGTGTCCCCTCTCCTCATTATGTCACCTCTCCTCAGTGTCCCCTTTACTCAGTGTCCCCTCTCTTCAGTGTCCCCTCTGCTCAGTGTCCCCTCTCCTCAAACTGTCCCCTCTTTTCAGTGTCTCCTCTCCTCAGTGTACCCTCTCATCAGTCTTTCCCCTCTCTTCAGTGTCCCCTGTCCTCAGTCTGTCCCCTCTCCTCAGTGTCCCCTGTCCTCAGTCTGTTCCCTCTCCTCAGTTTCTTCCCTCTCCTCAGTCTGTCCCCTCTCCTCAGTGTCCCCTCTCCTCAGTCTGTCCCCTCTCCTCAGTGTCCCCTCTCCTTAGTCAGTACCCTCTCCTCATTGTCCCCTCTCCTCAGTCTTTTCACTCTTCTAAGTCTGACCCCTCTCTTCTGTGTCTCCTCTTCTCAGTCTGTCCCTTCTCCTCAGTGTCCTCTCTCCACAGTTTGTCCCCTTTCCTCAATGTCTCCTCTCCACAGTGTCACCACTACTCAGTTGGTCCCATCTCATAAGTGTCCCCTCTCCTCAATCTGTCCCCTCTCCTCAGTCTGTCCTCTCTCCTCAGTGTCCCCTCTCAGTGTCCCCTCTCCTTAGTGTCCCCTCTCCTCAGTCTGTCCCCTCTCCTCAGTGTCCCCTCTCCTCAGTGTCCCCTCTCATCAGTCTTTCCCCTCTCTTCAGTGTCCCCTGTCCTCAGTCTGTCCCTTCTCCTCAGTGTCCTCTCTCCACAGTTTGTCCCCTTTCCTCAATGTCTGGTCTCTCCACAGTGACACCACTACTCAGTTGGTCCCATCTCATAAGTGTCCCCTCTCCTCAATCTGTCCCCTCTCCTCAGTCTGTCCACTCTTCTCAGTGTCCCCTCTCCTCAGTGTGTCCCCTCTCCTCAGTGTCCCCTCTCCTCACTCTGTCCCCACTCTTAAGTGTCCCCTCTTCCCAGTGTACCCTCTCATCAGTCTTTCCCTTCTCTTCAGTGTCCCCTGTCCTCAGTCTGTCCCCTCTCCTCAGTTTCCCCTGTCCTCAGTCTGTCCCCTCTCCTCAGTGTCCCTTGTCCGCAGTCTTTCCCCTCTCCTCAGTGTCCCCTGTCCTCACTCTTTCCCCTCTCCTCATTATGTCCCCTCTCCTCAGTCTGTACCCTATCCTCAGTCTGTCCCCTCTCCTCAGTGTCCTCTCTCCTGTGCGTCCCCTTTCCTCAGTGTCCCCTCTCCTCAGTGTCCCTTCTCCTCAGTGTACCCTCTCCTCAGAGTCCCCTTTCCTCAGTCTGTCCCCTCTTCTCAGTGTCCCCATTGCAAAGTCTGTCCCCTCTCCTCAGTTTCCCTTGTCCGCAGTCTTTTCACTCTCCTCAGTGTCCCCTGTCCTCAGTGTCCTCTCTCCTCTGCGTCCCCTCTCCTCAGTGTCCCCTCACCTAAGTGTCCCCTCTCCTAAGTCTGTCCCCTCTCCTAAGTGTCCCCTCTCCCCAGTGTCCCTCTCCTCAGTCTGTTCCCTCTCCTCAGTGTCCCCTCTAGTCAGTGTGTCCCCTCTCCTCAGTGTCCCCTCTCCTCAGGCTGTCCCCACTCCTAAGTGTCCCCTCTCCCCAGTGTCCCTTTCCTCAGTCTGTTTACTCTCCTAAGTCTGTCCCCTCTCCTCAGTCTGTCCCCTCTCCTCAGTGTCCCCTCTCCTCAGTGTCCCTTCTCCTCAGTGTACCCTCTCCTCAGAGTCCCCTTTCCTCAGTCTGTCCCCTCTTCTCAGTGTCCCCACTGCAAAGTCTGTCCCCTCTCCTCAGTTTCCCTTGTCCGCAGTCTTTTCACTATCCTCAGTGTCCCCTGTCCTCAGTGTCTCCTCTCCTCATTATGTCCCCTCTCCTTAGTGTCCCCTGTCCTCAGTCTTTCCCCTCTCCTCAGTGTTCACTCTCCTCAGTGTCCCCTCTCCTCATTATGTCACCTCTCCTCAGTGTCCCCTTTACTCAGTGTCCCCTCTCTTCAGTGTCCCCTCTGCTCAGTGTCCCCTCTCCTCAGTGTCCCCTCTCCTCAGTCTGTCCCCTCTTTTCAGTGTCCCCTATCCTCAGTGTACCCTCTCATCAGTCTTTCCCCCCTCTTCAGTGTCCCCTGTCCTCAGTCTGTCCCCTCTCCTCAGTGTCCCCTCTCCTTAGTCAGTAACCTCTCCTCATTGTCCCCTCTCCTCAGTCTTTTCACTCTTCTAAGTCTGACCCCTCTCTTCTGTGTCTCCTCTTCTCAGTCTGTCCCTTCTCCTCAGTGTCCTCTCTCCACAGTTTGTCCCCTTTCCTCAATGTCTCCTCTCCACAGTGTCACCACTACTCAGTTGGTCCCATCTCATAAGTGTCCCCTCTCCTCAATCTGTCCCCTCTCCTCAGTCTGTCCTTGTAGCGGAACCCATCACTGTTTTACCCTGTTTTATGATTATTTAATTCTTGGTTAAAATATGATCCTACAATATATATGTTGGTTGATGTTCTACAGAATATATTGGCTCAGAATATTAGCCAGACTTTTGCAGACCTAGGCTAATAGATAATCCTGTTACAGAGATTCAAGAGATAAGAAAGTTGTAAAGGATCCTTGCATTTTCCAAAGTGTTTTCATTCTCTGATAAGAATGATCTAATTAATGTCTGATTGTATCCAAGTTGCCAGGGAGGTGTGACTCACCTATTGTCCTATATGTGTATTGTGTGGGGGATATGTGCAATGTCTGTGTGTTATGTGTAAAAACATACTTTTACTAACTTTTGAACCCCTGGTCTGATTCATGCCATTTTTGTATATGTTGTTCCCCTGGGTGAGAGATATTGAATGGTGCGGGACTTAAAGGTGTACCCCCTGTATTTGGGGTACATCCAGAATGTGGTTAAAATTGTGTCTCAGAGTCCGCTTTCCTCAGTCTGTCCCCTCTACTCAGTGTCCCCACTCCAAAGTCTGTCCCCTCTCCTCAGTTTCCCTTGTCCGCAGTCTTTTCACTCTCCTCAGTGTCCCCTGTCCTCAGTTATCCCTCTCCTCATTATGTCCCCTCTCCTTAGTGTCCCCTATCCTCAGTCTGTCCCCTCTCCTCAGTGTCCTCTCTCCTCTGCGTCCCCTCTCCTAAGTGTCCCCTCACCTCAGTGTCCCCTCTCCTAAGTCTGTCCCGTCTCCAAAGTGTCCCCTCTCCCCAGTGTCCCTCTCCTCAGTCTGTTCCCTCTCTTCAGTCTGTCCCCTCTCCTCAGTGTCCCCTCTAGTCAGTGTGTCCCCTCTCCTCAGTGTCCCCTCTCCTCAGGCTGTCCCCACTCCTAAGTGTCCCCTTTCCCCAGTGTCCCTTTCCTCATTGTGTTTACTCTCCTAAGTCTGTCCCCTCTCCTCAGTGTCCCATCTCCTAAGTGTCCCCTCTCCTCAGTCTGTCCCCTCTCTTCAGTGTCCCCTGTCCTGAGTCTGTCCCCTCTCCTGAGTGTCCCCTGTCCTCAGTCTTTCCCCTCTCCTCAGTGTTCACTCTCCTCAGTGTCCCCTCTCCTCATTATGTCACCTCTCCTCAGTGTCCCCTTTACTCAGTGTCCCCTCTCTTCAGTGTCCCCTCTGCTCAGTGTCCCCTCTCCTCAGTGTCCCCTCTCCTCAGTCTGTCCCCTATCCTCAGTGTCCCCTATCCTCAGTGTACCCTCTCATCAGTCTTTCCCCTCTCTTCAGTGTCCCCTGTCCTCAGTCTGTCCACTCTCCTCAGTGTCCCCTATCCTCAGTCTGTCCCCTCTCCTCAGTTTCCCTTGTCCACAGTCTTTCCCCTTTCCTCAGTGTCCCCTGTCCTCAGTGTCCCCTCTCCTCATTATGTCCCCTCTCCTCAGTGTCCCCCTATCCTCAGACTCTCCCCTCTCCTCAGTGTCCTCTCTCCTCTGCGTCCCCTCTCCTCAGTGTCCCCTCTCCTCAGTGTCCCTTCTCCTCAGCGTCCCTTCTCCTCAGTGTGCCCTCTCCTCAGTGTCCCCTTTCCTCAGTTTCCCCTGACCTCAGTCTGTCCCCTCTCCTCAGTGTCAGTTGTCCGCAGTCTTTCCCCTCTCCTCAGTCTGTCCCCTATCCTCAGTCTGTCCCCTCTCCTCAGTGTCATCTCTCCTGTGCGTCCCCTCTCCTCAGTGTCCCCTCTCCTCAGTGTCTCTTCTCCTCAGTGTACCCTCTCCTCAGAGTCAGCTTTCCTCAGTCTGTCCCCTCTACTCAGTGTCCCCACTGCAAAGTCTGTCCCCTCTCCTCAGTTTCCCTTGTCCGCAGTCTTTTCACTCTCCTCAGTTTCCCCTGTCCTCAGTTTCCCCTCTCCTCATTATGTCCCCTCTCCTTAGTGTCCCCTATCCTCAGTCTGTCCCCTCTCTTCAGTGTCCTCTCTCCTCTGCGTCCCCTCTCCTCAGTGTCCCCTCACCTCAGTGTCCCCTCTCCTAAGTATGTCCCCTCTCCTAAGTGTCCCCTCTCCCCAGTGTCCCTCTCCTCAGTCTGTTCCCTCTCTTCAGTCTGTCCCCTCTCCTCAGTGTCCCCTCTCCTCAGTGTCCCCTCTCCTCAGGCTGTCCCCACTCCTAAGTGTCCCCTCTCCCCAGTGTCCCTTTCCTTAGTCTGTTTACTCTCCTAAGTCTGTCCCCTCTCCTCAGTGTCCCATCTCCTAAGTGTCCCCTCTCCTCAGTCTGTCCCCTCTCTTCAGTGTCCCCTGTCCTGAGTCTGTCCCTTCTTCTGAGTGTCCCCTGTCCTCAGTCTTTCCCCTCTCCTCAGTGTTCACTCTCCTCAGTCTGTCCCCTCTCCTCAGTGTCCCCTCTCCTCAGTGTCCCTTCTCCTCTGTCTGTCCCCTCTCCTCAGTTTCCCCACTGCTCAGTCTGTCCCCTGTCCTCAGTGTCCCCACTGCTCAGTGTCCCTCTCCTCAGTGTCCCCTCTCCTCAGTCTGTCCCCTCTCCTCAGTGTCCCCTCTCCTCAGTGTACCCTCTCATCAGTCTTTCCCTTCTCTTCAGTGTCCCCTGTCCTCAGTCTGTCCCCTCTCCTCAGTTTCCCCTGTCCTCAGTCTGTCCCCTCTCCTCAGTGTCCCTTGTCCGCAGTCTTTCCCCTCTCTTCAGTGTCCCCTGTCCTCACTCTTTCCCCTCTCCTCATTATGTCCCCTCTCCTCAGTCTGTCCCCTATCCTCAGTCTGTCCCCTCTCCTCAGTGTCCTCTCTCCTGTGCGTCCCCTCTCCTCAGTGTCCCCTCTCCTCAGTGTCCCTTCTCCTCAGTGTACCCTCTCCTCAGAGTCCCCTTTCCTCAGTCTGTCCCCTCTTCTCAGTGTCCCCACTGCAAAGTCTGTCCCCTCTCCTCAGTTTCCCTTGTCCGCAGTCTTTTCACTCTCCTCAGTGTCCCCTGTCCTCAGTGTCTCCTCTCCTCATTATGTCCCCTCTCCTTAGTGTCCCCTATCCTCAGTCTTTCCCCTCTCCTCAGTGTCCTCTCTCCTCTGCGTCCCCTCTCCTCAGTGTCCCCTCACCTCAGTGTTACCTCTCCTAAGTCTGTCCCCTCTCCTAAGTGTCCCCTCTCCCCAGTGTCCCTCTCCTCAGTCTGTTTCCTCTCTTCAGTCTGTCCCCTCTCCTCAGTGTCCCCTCTAGTCAGTGTGTCCCCTCTCCTCAGTGTCCCCTCTCCTCAGGCTGTCCCCACTCCTAAGTGTCCCCTCTCCCCAGTGTCCCTTTCCTCAGTCTGTTTACTCTCCTAAGTCTGTCCCCTCTCCTCAGTGTCCCATATCCTAAGTGTTGCCTCTCCTCAGTCTGTCCCCTCTCTTCAGTGTCCCCTGTCCTGAGTCTGTCCACTTTCCTGAGTGTCCCCTGTCCTCAGTCTTTCCCCTCTCCTCAGTGTTCACTCTCCTCAGTGTCCCCTCTCCTCATTATGTCACCTCTCCTCAGTGTCCCCTTTACTCAGTGTCCCCTCTCTTCAGTGTCCCCTCTGCTCAGTGTCACCTCTCTTCAAACTGTCCCCTCTTTTCAGTGTCTCCTCTCCTCAGTGTACCCTCTCATCAGTCTTTCCCCTCTCTTCAGTGTCCCCTGTCCTCAGTCTGTCCCCTCTCCTCAGTGTCCCCTGTCCTCAGTCTGTTCCCTCTCCTCAGTCTCTTCCCTCTCCTCAGTCTGTCCCCTCTCCTCAGTGTCCCCTCTCCTCAGTCTGTCCCCTCTCCTCAGTGTCCCCTCTCCTTAGTCAGTACCCTCTCCTCATTGTCCCCTCTCCTCAGTCTTTTCACTCTTCTAAGTCTGACCCCTCTCTTCTGTGTCTCCTCTTCTCAGTCTGTCCCTTCTCCTCAGTGTCCTCTCTCCACAGTTTGTCCCCTTTCCTCAATGTCTCCTCTCCACAGTGTCACCACTACTCAGTTGGTCCCATCTCATAAGTGTCCCCTCTCCTCAATCTGTCCCCTCTCCTCAGTCTGTCCTCTCTCCTCAGTGTCCCCTCTCAGTGTCCCCTCTCCTTAGTGTCCCCTCTCCTCAGTCTGTCCCCTCTCCTCAGTGTCCCCTCTCCTCAGTGTCCCCTCTCATCAGTCTTTCCCCTCTCTTCAGTGTCCCCTGTCCTCAGTCTGTCCCTTCTCCTCAGTGTCCTCTCTCCACAGTTTGTACCCTTTCCTCAATGTCTGGTCTCTCCACAGTGACACCACTACTCAGTTGGTCCCAT
Organism: Discoglossus pictus; assembly: GCA_027410445.1. NCBI lineage: Eukaryota > Metazoa > Chordata > Amphibia > Anura > Alytidae > Discoglossus > Discoglossus pictus. The sequence goes on from JAPZIH010000737.1 coordinate 322,034, forward strand.
CTCATAAGTGTCCCCTCTCCTCAATCTGTCCCCTCTCCTCAGTCTGTCCACTCTTCTCAGTGTCCCCTCTCCTCAGTGTGTCCCCTCTCCTCAGTGTCCCCTCTCCTCACTCTGTCCCCACTCTTAAGTGTCCCCTCTTCCCAGTGTACCCTCTCATCAGTCTTTCCCTTCTCTTCAGTGTCCCCTGTCCTCAGTCTGTCCCCTCTCCTCAGTTTCCCCTGTCCTCAGTCTGTCCCCTCTCCTCAGTGTCCCTTGTCCGCAGTCTTTCCCCTCTCCTCAGTGTCCCCTGTCCTCACTCTTTCCCCTCTCCTCATTATGTCCCCTCTCCTCAGTCTGTACCCTATCCTCAGTCTGTCCCCTCTCCTCAGTGTCCTCTCTCCTGTGCGTCCCCTTTCCTCAGTGTCCCCTCTCCTCAGTGTCCCTTCTCCTCAGTGTACCCTCTCCTCAGAGTCCCCTTTCCTCAGTCTGTCCCCTCTTCTCAGTGTCCCCATTGCAAAGTCTGTCCCCTCTCCTCAGTTTCCCTTGTCCGCAGTCTTTTCACTCTCCTCAGTGTCCCCTGTCCTCAGTGTCCTCTCTCCTCTGCGTCCCCTCTCCTCAGTGTCCCCTCACCTAAGTGTCCCCTCTCCTAAGTCTGTCCCCTCTCCTAAGTGTCCCCTCTCCCCAGTGTCCCTCTCCTCAGTCTGTTCCCTCTCCTCAGTGTCCCCTCTAGTCAGTGTGTCCCCTCTCCTCAGTGTCCCCTCTCCTCAGGCTGTCCCCACTCCTAAGTGTCCCCTCTCCCCAGTGTCCCTTTCCTCAGTCTGTTTACTCTCCTAAGTCTGTCCCCTCTCCTCAGTCTGTCCCCTCTCCTCAGTGTCCCCTCTCCTCAGTGTCCCTTCTCCTCAGTGTACCCTCTCTTTAGAGTCCCCTTTCCTCAGTCTGTCCCCTCTTCTCAGTGTCCCCACTGCAAAGTCTGTCCCCTCTCCTCAGTTTCCCTTGTCCGCAGTCTTTTCACTATCCTCAGTGTCCCCTGTCCTCAGTGTCTCCTCTCCTCATTATGTCCCCTCTCCTTAGTGTCCCCTATCCTCAGTCTGTCCCCTCTCCTCAGTGTCCTCTCTCCTCTGCGTCCCCTCTCCTCAGTGTCCCCTCACCTCATTGTCCCCTCTCCTAAGTCTGTACCCTCTACTAAGTGTCCCCTCTCCCCAGTGTCCCTCTCCTCAGTCTGTTCCCTCTCTTCAGTCTGTCCCCTCTCCTCAGTGTCCCCTCTAGTCAGTGTGTCCCCTCTCCTCAGTGTCCCCTCTCCTCAGGCTGTCCCCACTCCTAAGTGTCCCCTCTCCCCAGTGTCCCTTTCCTCAGTGTGTTTACTCTCCTAAGTCTGTCCCCTCTCCTCAGTGTCCCATCTCCTAAGTGTCCCCTCTCCTCAGTCTGTCCCCTCTCTTCAGTGTCCCCTGTCCTAAGTCTGTCCCCTCTCCTGAGTGTCCCCTGTCCTCAGTCTTTCCCCTCTCCTCAGTGTTCACTCTCCTCAGTGTCCCCTCTCCTCATTATGTCACCTCTCCTCAGTGTCCCCTTTACTCAGTGTCCCCTCTCTTCAGTGTCCCCTCTGCTCAGTGTCCCCTCTCCTCAGTGTCCCCTCTCCTCAGTCTGTCCCCTCTTTTCAGTGTCCCCTATCCTCAGTGTACCCTCTCATCAGTCTTTCCCCCCTCTTCAGTGTCCCCTGTCCTCAGTCTGTCCCCTCTCCTCAGTGTCCCCTCTCCTTAGTCAGTACCCTCTCCTCATTGTCCCCTCTCCTCAGTCTTTTCACTCTTCTAAGTCTGACCCCTCTCTTCTGTGTCTCCTCTTCTCAGTCTGTCCCTTCTCCTCAGTGTCCTCTCTCCACAGTTTGTCCCCTTTCCTCAATGTCTCCTCTCCACAGTGTCACCACTACTCAGTTGGTCCCATCTCATAAGTGTCCCCTCTCCTCAATCTGTCCCCTCTCCTCAGTCTGTCCTTGTAGCGGAACCCATCACTGTTTTACCCTGTTTTATGATTATTTAATTCTTGGTTAAAATATGATCCTACAATATATATGTTGGTTGATGTTCTACAGAATATATTGGCTCAGAATATTAGCCAGACTTTTGCAGACCTAGGCTAATAGATAATCCTGTTACAGAGATTCAAGAGATAAGAAAGTTGTAAAGGATCCTTGCATTTTCCAAAGTGTTTTCATTCTCTGATAAGAATGATCTAATTAATGTCTGATTGTATCCAAGTTGCCAGGGAGGTGTGACTCACCTATTGTCCTATATGTGTATTGTGTGGGGGATATGTGCAATGTCTGTGTGTTATGTGTAAAAACATACTTTTACTAACTTTTGAACCCCTGGTCTGATTCATGCCATTTTTGTATATGTTGTTCCCCTGGGTGAGAGATATTGAATGGTGCGGGACTTAAAGGTGTACCCCCTGTATTTGGGGTACATCCAGAATGTGGTTAAAATTGTGTCTGTTTTAATTGTGTTACCTGTTATCTGAGGGGAGGAGACGTGGGGGTTGAACCATGCAGATAATTGGCTGTTGTGATAATTATGTGGGTGTAGCCCTTCAGAGGGCAACATTGCATAAAAGGAGATTCCCTGTCATTAAAATAGAGTTCTACTTGACCCTTCAAAAAAACGTAGCATTGTCTCGTTCTTTGGGGGGGATTTATGGTACCGTTACTCTGCCGCATTTTACAGCACTCCTGGATTATACAATGGGATATCGTGGAGGGGAATAAGCATTTCATTACTGCACAGCACCTTGCTTAAGAAAAGGACGTCTCCAACGGCTGGTACCCTCTCACTACCGGGGTAGCCGTTACATTGGTTGGCAGCGGTGGGATGGTCCTTTTCATCCCCAACGCAAGTGCTGAATGGAATCCCAGTACGCTAAACTGAAAAGATCCACACTAAAGGATCTCTTGGAAACCAGAGGAAGGAGTGCCAGCAACCGACCACGGAGAGAGCTGATAGCTGACTTACTGGAGCTGGACGAGATGGATCGATCCATGGAGGTCGTGGACCAACCTTCCCCTGTCAGCGAGGAGGAGGAAATTACAAACCTGGTTCAGCGGAGATTATCCATGTACCCAGCAACATCCGTGGAGCTAATAGATCAGCTGTTCCGGGAAGCGAGAACGGAGATCCAAAATAGGAGGGGGCACGAACTTGAACTGGCAAGAGCTAGACAACCCCTGGCACATACAGTTCATACTCCCCCACCCGCTGCTACAGTAAAGAATATACCCTTCACTGCCTTCAAAGCGTTTGTGGAAAGTGAGGAAGAAATTGATGGATATTTGGCTGACTTCGAGAGGCAGTGCTCACTACACCAGGTACCACCAGACCAATGGGTCACTATTTTGGCTGGAAAGCTATCAGGAAAAGCAAATGAGGCTTTTCGGGCGCTTACTGAGGAAGATATTGCGCAGTATCGCCGGGTGAAGGCTGCACTGCTCACCAGATATGCCGTCACCCCAGAAACTTATCGCCGTCGCTTCAGGGAGTCTAAAAAGAAGTCTGCAGACTCCCACATGGAATGGGCCAGCAATATACAAAGGGTGGCATCACATTGGGTGCGAGGGTGCAATGCCAACACAGGAGAGGAAGTACTACAGCTATTCCTGATGGAACATTTCTTCCAAGATCTGGCGGCAGACATACAGGATTGGGTGAGAGATCGTCGCCCTGCTAACTTAATCGAGGCAGCACGGCTAGCGGACGAATACGCAGAGTCCAGAAAGATGAGCCAAGGGTCCACACGACCAACCTCTAGAGCAGAGCCACGCGCCTCAATGCCCGCTGCAAGCACAGAATTTCGGGCCCCAGTACCCCCAGGACCGCCACAACCTCAGGGGTCTAACAACCAACCCCAGGATTCTTACAAAATGACGTGCCATCGCTGCGGCAACCCGGGGCACATTGCTCGTTATTGCCCCTTGGGATCAGCCAATAACAACTGGAGGCGCCCGACCAATAACCCAGAGATCCCTTTATCACGTACCTCTGCTGCTCACTGCCTGGAAACCAAAGGGAGCCCTGAGGAGTGTTTGGGCATCCTGTACGAGGCAAACCCCATACAAGCTGCATCCCCAGACAACCGCCAGCATCACCGCCAGGAGGTGCGTGTAAATGGACAGGTAGCACAAGGCCTAAGGGACACTGGCGCTACCATCACGTTGGTGCAGAAACATCTTGTGAAACCGGAGCATGTATCTACCCGTACTGTTGCTGTCCGTGTCGCAGGGGGGGCTGTTTTTCGCTTACCCACCGCCCGGGTACACTTGGATTGGGGAGTCGGGTTGGGAAAGACCACAGTAGGCATCATGGACAATTTACCTGCTGAGGTCGTGCTGGGCAACGATATTGGCCCTCTAGCCTCAGCCTTTTTACCCACGACTGCTGCTGCTTGTCCCATGACCACCCGCTCACAGACCCGTACCGAGGACGATCCTACAACAGGTCGGGAGACCCAGGTAAGCCACAAGCAGACACTTAGCACTAATGCCACAGAGAGACCCATAGCGTGGGACACCCCCGAAGAGCTTGTGAAGGAAACTAGACAGGACCCCACCCTCCAAAAGTACCGAGCATTAGCCGACAATAGAGGGGATGAGCGGGAACGTTTTATATGGAAAGGGGTTTCTATGGGACAGAGATTGTGGCCCACCTTTTGGACATTGGGATACTGGACTGTTGGGATGGGATCCTGGATTTTTTTGGGTGGGTGTACAGGGGAAGAACAGTGGGCCCTGTGCAATAGCGGCCCGACCACGAGCTGGGGGAGGAATGTACTCTACAACTTGGGATGGTTTTGCTAAAGGACTTCAGTTCATTTTGAAGGCTGATGCTTTTCTGCCTAATTATTTAATTGTCTGAAACCAGTTTGTAAAATGTATTTTCCCTCTCCTTGAAATGTTTATTGCAGTAATGCTGATGGGTTGTCAAACTGTAGAAGTGACCAACAAATCGTTTTGTCCGGACATCCCCAGGCCGATCCGTTGGGATCAGACCGTGTATGCCGGCTTATGGTCACGGGGGAGGTGTGTAGCGGAACCCATCACTGTTTTACCCTGTTTTATGATTATTTAATTCTTGGTTAAAATATGATCCTACAATATATATGTTGGTTGATGTTCTACAGAATATATTGGCTCAGAATATTAGCCAGACTTTTGCAGACCTAGGCTAATAGATAATCCTGTTACAGAGATTCAAGAGATAAGAAAGTTGTAAAGGATCCTTGCATTTTCCAAAGTGTTTTCATTCTCTGATAAGAATGATCTAATTAATGTCTGATTGTATCCAAGTTGCCAGGGAGGTGTGACTCACCTATTGTCCTATATGTGTATTGTGTGGGGGATATGTGCAATGTCTGTGTGTTATGTGTAAAAACATACTTTTACTAACTTTTGAACCCCTGGTCTGATTCATGCCATTTTTGTATATGTTGTTCCCCTGGGTGAGAGATATTGAATGGTGCAGGACTTAAAGGTGTACCCCCTGTATTTGGGGTACATCCAGAATGTGGTTAAAATTGTGTCTGTTTTAATTGTGTTACCTGTTATCTGAGGGGAGGAGACGTGGGGGTTGAACCATGCAGATAATTGGCTGTTGTGATAATTATGTGGGTGTAGCCCTTCAGAGGGCAACATTGCATAAAAGGAGATTCCCTGTCATTAAAATAGAGTTCTACTTGACCCTTCAAAAAAACGTAGCATTGTCTCGTTCTTTGGGGGGGATTTATGGTACCGTTACTCTGCCGCATTTTACAGCACTCCTGGATTATACAATGGGATATCGTGGAGGGGAATAAGCATTTCATTACTGCACAGCACCTTGCTTAAGAAAAGGACGTCTCCAACGGCTGGTACCCTCTCACTACCGGGGTAGCCATTACAGTCCTCTCTCCTCAGTGTCCCCTCTCAGTGTACCCTCTCCTTAGTGTCCCCTCTCCTCAGTCTATCCCCTCTCCTCAGTGTCCCCTCTCCTCAGTGTCCCCTCTCATCAGTCTTTCCCCTCTCTTCAGTGTCCCCTGTCCTCAGTCTGTCCCTTCTCCTCAGTGTCCTCTCTCCACAGTTTGTACCCTTTCCTCAATGTCTGGTCTCTCCACAGTGACACCACTACTCAGTTGGTCCCATCTCATAAGTGTCCCCTCTCCTCAATCTGTCCCCTCTCCTCAGTTTGTCCACTCTTCTCAGTGTCCCCTCTCCTCAGTGTGTCCCCTCTCCTCAGTGTCCCCTCTCCTCACTCTGTCCCCACTCTTAAGTGTCCCCTCTTCCCAGTGTACCCTCTCATCAGTCTTTCCCTTCTCTTCAGTGTCCCCTGTCCTCAGTCTGTCCCCTCTCCTCAGTTTCCCCTGTCCTCAGTCTGTCCCCTCTCCTCAGTGTCCCTTGTCCGCAGTCTTTCCCCTCTCCTCAGTGTCCCCTGTCCTCACTCTTTCCCCTCTCCTCATTATGTCCCCTCTCCTCAGTCTGTACCCTATCCTCAGTCTGTCCCCTCTCCTCAGTGTCCTGTCTCCTGTGCGTCCCCTCTCCTCAGTGTCCCCTCTCCTCAGTGTCCCTTCTCCTCAGTGTACCCTCTCCTCAGAGTCCCCTTTCCTCAGTCTGTCCCCTCTTCTCAGTGTCCCCATTGCAAAGTCTGTCCCCTCTCCTCAGTTTCCCTTGTCCGCAGTCTTTTCACTCTCCTCAGTGTCCCCTGTCCTCAGTGTCCTCTCTCCTCTGCGTCCCCTCTCCTCAGTGTCCCCTCACCTAAGTGTCCCCTCTCCTAAGTCTGTCCCCTCTCCTAAGTGTCCCCTCTCCCCAGTGTCCCTCTCCTCAGTCTGTTCCCTCTCCTCAGTGTCCCCTCTAGTCAGTGTGTCCCCTCTCCTCAGTGTCCCCTCTCCTCAGGCTGTCCACACTCCTAAGTGTCCCCTCTCCCCAGTGTCCCTTTCCTCAGTCTGTTTACTCTCCTAAGTCTGTCCCCTCTCCTCAGTCTGTCCCCTCTCCTCAGTGTCCCCTCTCCTCAGTGTCCCTTATCCTCAGTGTACCCTCTCCTCAGAGTCCCCTTTCCTCAGTCTGTCCCCTCTTCTCAGTGTCCCCACTGCAAAGTCTGTCCCCTCTCCTCAGTTTCCCTTGTCCGCAGTCTTTTCACTATCCTCAGTGTCCCCTGTCCTCAGTGTCTCCTCTCCTCATTATGTCCCCTCTCCTTAGTGTCCCCTATCCTCAGTCTGTCCCCTCTCCTCAGTGTCCTCTCTCCTCTGCGTCCCCTCTCCTCAGTGTCCCCTCACCTCATTGTCCCCTCTCCTAAGTCTGTACCCTCTACTAAGTGTCCCCTCTCCCCAGTGTCCCTCTCCTCAGTCTGTTCCCTCTCTTCAGTCTGTCCCCTCTCCTCAGTGCCCCCTCTAGTCAGTGTGTCCCCTCTCCTCAGTGTCCCCTCTCCTCAGGCTGTCCCCACTCCTAAGTGTCCCCTCTCCCCAGTGTCCCTTTCCTCAGTGTGTTTACTCTCCTAAGTCTGTCCCCTCTCCTCAGTGTCCCATCTCCTAAGTGTCCCCTCTCCTCAGTCTGTCCCCTCTCTTCAGTGTCCCCTGTCCTAAGTCTGTCCCCTCTCCTGAGTGTCCCCTGTCCTCAGTCTTTCCCCTCTCCTCAGTGTTCACTCTCCTCAGTGTCCCCTCTCCTCATTATGTCACCTCTCCTCAGTGTCCCCTTTACTCAGTGTCCCCTCTCTTCAGTGTCCCCTCTGCTCAGTGTCCCCTCTCCTCAGTGTCCCCTCTCCTCAGTCTGTCCCCTCTTTTCAGTGTCCCCTATCCTCAGTGTACCCTCTCATCAGTCTTTCCCCTCTCTTCAGTGTCCCCTGTCCTCAGTCTGTCCCCTCTCCTCAGTGTCCCCTGTCCTCAGTCTCTTCCCTCTCCTCAGTCTGTTCCCTCTCCTCAGTGTGTCCCCTCTCCTCAGTGTCCCCTCTCCTCAGTCTGTCCCCTCTCCTCAGTGTCCCCTCTCCTTAGTCAGTCCCCTCTCCTCATTGTCCCCTCTCCTCAGTCTTTTCACTCTCCTAAGTCTGACCCCTCTCCTCTGTGTCTCCTCTTCTCAGTCTGTCCCTTCTCCTCAGTGTCCTCTCTCCACAGTTTGTCCCCTTTCCTCAATGTCTCCTCTCCACAGTGTCACCACTACTCAGTTGGTCCCATCTCATAAGTGTCCCCTCTCCTCAATCTGTCCCCTCTCCTCAGTCTGTCCCCTCTCCTCAGTGTGTCCCCTCTCCTCAGTGTGTCCACTCTCCTCAGTGTGTCCCCTCTCCTTAGTGTCCCCTCTCCTCAGTCTGTCCCCTCTCCTCAGTGTCCCCTCTCCTCAGTGTCCCCTCTCATCAGTCTTTCCCCTCTCTTCAGTGTCCCCTGTCCTCAGTCTGTCCCCTCTCCTCAGTGTCCCCTGTCCTCAGTCTGTTCCCTCTCCTTAGTCTGTTCCCTCTCCTCAGTCTGTCCCCTCTCCTCAGTGTCCCCTATCCTCAGTCTGTCCCCTCTCCTCAGTGTCCACTCTCCTCTGCGTCCCCTCTCCTCAGTGTCCCCTCACCTCAGTGTCCCCTCTCCTAAGTCTATCCCCTCTCCTAACTGTCCCCTCTCCCCAGTGTCCCACTCTTCAGTCTGTTCCCTCTCCTCAGTCTGTCCCCTCTCCTCAGTGTGCCCTCTCTTCAGTCTGTCCCCTCTCCTCAGTGACCCCTCTAGTCAGTGTGTCCCCTCTCCTCAGTGTCCCCTCTCCTCAGGCTGTCCCCACTCCTAAGTTTCCCCTCTCCCCAGTGTCCCTTTCCTCAGTCTGTTTACTCTCCTAAGTCTGTCCCCTCTCCTCAGTCTGTCCCCTCTCCTCAGTGTCCCCTCTCCTCAGTGTCCCTTCTCCTCAGTGTACCCTCTCCTCAGAGTCCCCTTTCCTCAGTCTGTCCCCTCTTCTCAGTGTCCCCACTGCAAAGTCTGTCCCCTCTCCTCAGTTTCCCTTGTCCGCAGTCTTTTCACTATCCTCAGTGTCCCCTGTCCTCAGTGTCTCCTCTCCTCATTATGTCCCCTCTCCTTAGTGTCCCCTATCCTCAGTCTGTCCCCTCTCCTCAGTGTCCTCTCTCCTCTGCGTCCCCTCTCCTCAGTGTCCCCTCACCTCATTGTCCCCTCTCCTAAGTCTGTACCCTCTACTAAGTGTCCCCTCTCCCCAGTGTCCCTCTCCTCAGTCTGTTCCCTCTCTTCAGTCTGTCCCCTCTCCTCAGTGTCCCCTCTAGTCAGTGTGTCCCCTCTCCTCAGTGTCCCCTCTCCTCAGGCTGTCCCCACTCCTAAGTGTCCCCTCTCCCCAGTGTCCCTTTCCTCAGTGTGTTTACTCTCCTAAGTCTGTCCCCTCTCCTCAGTGTCCCATCTCCTAAGTGTCCCCTCTCCTCAGTCTGTCCCCTCTCTTCAGTGTCCCCTGTCCTAAGTCTGTCCCCTCTCCTGAGTGTCCCCTGTCCTCAGTCTTTCCCCTCTCCTCAGTGTTCACTCTCCTCAGTGTCCCCTCTCCTCATTATGTCACCTCTCCTCAGTGTCCCCTTTACTCAGTGTCCCCTCTCTTCAGTGTCCCCTCTGCTCAGTGTCCCCTCTCCTCAGTGTCCCCTCTCCTCAGTCTGTCCCCTCTTTTCAGTGTCCCCTATCCTCAGTGTACCCTCTCATCAGTCTTTCCCCTCTCTTCAGTGTCCCCTGTCCTCAGTCTGTCCCCTCTCCTCAGTGTCCCCTGTCCTCAGTCTCTTCCCTCTCCTCAGTCTGTTCCCTCTCCTCAGTGTGTCCCCTCTCCTCAGTGTCCCCTCTCCTCAGTCTGTCCCCTCTCCTCAGTGTCCCCTCTCCTTAGTCAGTCCCCTCTCCTCATTGTCCCCTCTCCTCAGTCTTTTCACTCTCCTAAGTCTGACCCCTCTCCTCTGTGTCTCCTCTTCTCAGTCTGTCCCTTCTCCTCAGTGTCCTCTCTCCACAGTTTGTCCCCTTTCCTCAATGTCTCCTCTCCACAGTGTCACCACTACTCAGTTGGTCCCATCTCATAAGTGTCCCCTCTCCTCAATCTGTCCCCTCTCCTCAGTCTGTCCCCTCTCCTCAGTGTGTCCCCTCTCCTCAGTGTGTCCACTCTCCTCAGTGTGTCCCCTCTCCTTAGTGTCCCCTCTCCTCAGTCTGTCCCCTCTCCTCAGTGTCCCCTCTCCTCAGTGTCCCCTCTCATCAGTCTTTCCCCTCTCTTCAGTGTCCCCTGTCCTCAGTCTGTCCCCTCTCCTCAGTGTCCCCTGTCCTCAGTCTGTTCCCTCTCCTTAGTCTGTTCCCTCTCCTCAGTCTGTCCCCTCTCCTCAGTGTCCCCTATCCTCAGTCTGTCCCCTCTCCTCAGTGTCCACTCTCCTCTGCGTCCCCTCTCCTCAGTGTCCCCTCACCTCAGTGTCCCCTCTCCTAAGTCTATCCCCTCTCCTAACTGTCCCCTCTCCCCAGCGTCCCACTCTTCAGTCTGTTCCCTCTCCTCAGTCTGTCCCCTCTCCTCAGTGTGCCCTCTCTTCAGTCTGTCCCCTCTCCTCAGTGACCCCTCTAGTCAGTGTGTCCCCTCTCCTCAGTGTCCCCTCTCCTCAGGCTGTCCCCACTCCTAAGTTTCCCCTCTCCCCAGTGTCCCTTTCCTCAGTCTGTTTACTCTCCTAAGTCTGTCCCCTCTCCTCAGTGTCCCATCTCCTAAGTGTCCCCTCTCCTCAGTCTGTCCCCTCTCTTCAGTGTCCCCTGTCCTGAGTCTGTCCCCTCTCCTGAGTGTCCCCTGTCCTCAGTCTTTCCCCTCTCCTCAGTGTTCACTCTCCTGAGTCTGTCCCCTGTCCTCAGTGTCCTCTCTCCTCTGCGTCCCCTCTCCTCAGTGTCCCCTCACCTCAGTGTCCCCTCTCCTAAGTCTGTCCCCTCTCCTAAGTGTCCCCTCTCCCCAGTGTCCCTCTCCTCAGTCTGTTCCCTCTCCTCAGTGTCCCTCTAGTCAGTGTGTCCCCTCTCCTCAGTGTCCCCTCTCCTCAGGCTTTCCCCACTCCTAAGTGTCCCCTCTCCTCAGTGTCCCTTGTCCGCAGTCTTTCCCCACTCCTCAGTGTCCCCTGTCCTCAGTGTCCCCTCTCCTCATTATGTCCCCTCTCCTCAGTGTCCCCTATCCTCAGTCTCTCCCCTCTCCTCAGTGTCCCCTCTCCTCAGTGTCCCTTCTCCTCAGTGTGCCCTCTCCTCAGTGTCCCCTTTCCTCAGTCTGTCCCCTCTCCTAAGTTTTCCCTCTCCCCAGTGTCCCCTCTCCTAAGTGTCCCTTCTCCTCAGTCTGTCCCCTATCCTCAGTGTCCCCACTCCTCAGTCTGTCCCCTGTCCTCAGTGTACCTACTGCTCAGTTTCCCCTCTCCTCAGTGTCCCCTCTACTCAGTGTACCCTCTCATCAGTCTTTCCCCTCTCTTCAATGTCCCCTGCCCTCAGTCTGTCCCCTCTCCTCAGTGTCCCCTGTCCTCTGTCTGTCCCCTCTCCTCAGTGTCCCTTGTCCGCAGTCTTTCCCCTCTAATCAGTGTCCCCTCTCTTCAGTCTGTACCCTCTCCTCAGTGTCCCCTCTCCTCAGTGTCCCCTCTCCTCAGTGTCCCCTCTCCTCAGTGTCCCCTGTAACGGCTACCCCGGTAGTGAGAGGGTACCAGCCGTTGGAGACGTCCTTTTCTTAAGCAAGGTGCTGTGCAGTAATGAAATGCTTATTCCCCTCCACGATATCCCATTGTATAATCCAGGAGTGCTGTAAAATGCGGCAGAGTAACGGTACCATAAATTCCCCCCAAAGAACGAGACAATGCTACGTTTTTTGAAGGGTCAAGTAGAACTATATTTTAATGACAGGGAATCTCCTTTTATGCAATGTTGCCCTCTGAAGGGCTACACCCACATAATTATCACAACAGCCAATTATCTGCATGGTTCAACCCCCACGTCTCCTCCCCTCAGATAACAGGTAACCCAATTAAAACAGACACAATTTTAACCACATTCTGGATGTACCCCAAATACAGGGGGTACACCTTTAAGTCCCGCACCATTCAATATCTCTCACCCAGGGGAACAACATATACAAAAATGGCATGAATCAGACCAGGGGTTCAAAAGTTAGTAAAAGTATGTTTTTACACATAACACACAGACATTGCACATATCCCCCACACAATACACATATAGGACAATAGGTGAGTCACACCTCCCTGGCAACTTGGATACAATCAGACCTTAATTAGATCATTCTTTGTTCTTATCAGAGAATGAAAACACTTTGGAAAATGCAAGGATCCTTTACAACTTTCTTATCTCTTGAATCTCTGTAACAGGATTATCTATTAGCCTAGGTCTGCAAAAGTCTGGCTAATATTCTGAGCCAATATATTCTGTAGAACATCAACCAATATATATATAGTAGGATCATATTTTAACCATAATAATCATAAAACAGTTTAAAACAGTGATGGGTTCCGCTACACACCTCCCCCGTGACCATAAGCCGGCATACACGGTCTGATCCCAACGGATCGGCCTGGGGATGTCCGGACAAAACGATTTGTTGGTCACTTCTACAGTTTGACAACCCATCAGCATTACTGCAATAAACATTTCAAGGAGAGGGAAAATACATTTTACAAACTGGTTTCAGACAATTAAATAATTAGGCAGAAAAGCATCAGCCTTCCAAATGAACTGAAGTCCTTTAGCAAAACCGTCCCAAGTTGCAGAGTACATTCCTCCCCCAGCTCGTGGTCGGGCCGCTATTGCACAGGGCCCACTGTTCTTCTCCTGTACACCCACCCAAAAAAATCCAGGATCCCATCCCAACAGTCCAGTATCCCAATGTCCAAAAGGTGGGCCACAATCTCTGTCCCATAGAAACCCCTTTCCATATAAAACATTCCCGCTCATCCCCTCTCTTGTCGGCTAATGCTCGGTACTTTTGGAGGGTG